>JAWQFJ010026317.1:17500-30000 GCA_034096865.1 Theodoxus fluviatilis | reverse complement strand
GTAGTAACGTCAGTTGCCAAATGAATGGCTCAGATGGTAAAGCGCTGGACAATTGTAACGTTAGGTCATGCGTGAACGGATTCGAATCCGCGCTGAAACTTTTTTCGAACCCGACCTGTTTTTTGTGTTTTTGTGTGTGTTTTTCCCCCCCTCTTTTCTCAAGAGATTGCGGGTTTGAACCCAATTTTTTGTGTGTGCCAAAACCTGGAGGTTCAGCGCCAGCGGTTTTTATGTCTATGTTCTTTGATAAGAGCACTCTTACAGATGACCGCTATTACGAAAACTATGATAGGCAGTGATGAGCTTGGAATATATTACAAATTGGTGGGACTCCAGAACACATTTGAAGAATAGGTATGCTACATCATTGTTGGGAAAAGCTCGTACAGGTAGCACTATCGCAAGAATTACGATAATTGTAATGGGATTTAGTTAAGAAGTTATGTGCTACACTCTCAGAAACCTGTGAAATGAAGGGAGTGATAGGCAGATCATGCATTTTGATAACGATATTGTGAGTGAAACTGTATAGCGAGGATCATGAACGGAGCGGGCTTAACCTTATAACGGAATAAAATCTTCGTGTATACTCAATGCAATTTCTTGGTGAGGAGCACAGACTGAAGCATGTATTTAAGATTAAATGACTGAACGGAGATTTTTGACCTAGCAGTCTTTGCAGGCTATGAAAATCCTCGTTTATAAGAATCAAATTAGTTACTGAGAGTAGGTCTCAATTTCCCTACTTATTCGCCTTTCATGAATCGCGTAGTAAGACGCGCTGGGTCTATTCTTACATAAACCCACGGGGGTCTGGCGTGGAGGGCGAAGGAAGAATGGGATGGACGGGAGGGAAAAGGGTGTGTACGTCGTTAGGAGGGGGCGTGCGAGTTACTGGGAGGGGGGCACAAAGGCACGAGACACTGAGGAGGAGGGAGGGGGTCTTCAGTTGATCTTCGCCTGGATCCTCCTCCATTGCAGACGCCCGCAAATGAGCAGTGCCAGGTCTGCTAATTGTCGGCCCCCGGCTGTGTAGTCGTCCGTTCTTCGCCTGTCCTGGCTGCTTTCTGCCCTGCTTCTCGTCCGTCAGGCGTGGAGGAACACTCCACCCACGTGTACACGTAGTACAGGGTGGCGGGGCCTGGGCTGGTCTGCTCCTTGTCTCTTTGTGGACGTGAAGGTTGTGGCAAGATGCAGTGCAAGGCTGGCGGGCTGCATCATTATATGCCTTTGTGTGACGTCTTCGTGTACAGCTCTTGACCGTCTGTGTTTGTGTGTCCATCTTAATGCTTGCCTTTCTGTCTCTTGGTTTTTCCTCTTTGTCCGCTCGTTTGCTTGCTTGGCTATCTGCTTCTGTCTGTTAATCTCTCTCTCTCTCTATCTCTCTCTCTCTCTCTCTCTCTCTCTCGTTCACACACTCACACACTGACTATATCTTTGTCTGTATGTCTGTCTGTCTGTTGTCTGTCTGTCTGTCTGTCTGTCTGTCTGTCTGTCTGTCTGTCTGTCTCTCTGTCTGTCAGTGTGTGTGTGTGTGTGTGTGTGTGTGTCTGTCTGTCTGTCTGTCTGTCTGTGTCTGTCTGTCTGTTTGCCTGTTTTTGTCTGTCCGTCTGCCTATCTGTCTGTATTTCCGTCTGTCTCGTGCTCTCTCTCTCTCTCTCTCTCTCTCTCTCTCTCTCTCTCTCTCTTTCTCTCTCTCTCTCTATCTCTCTTTCTCTCTCTCTCTCTCTCTCTCTCTCTCTCTCTCTCTCCCTCTCTCCCTACCTCCCTCCCTCTTTCCCCACCCAAAGGGGCTCGTAATTGGACGCTAACTTTTTTGGGCCTCCTCGTGCCCTGCTCATTCTTCCATGGACTGTGCTGACGGCGCCAGGAGGCGACGAGCTGGAAGAGGGTCGACCCTTCCTTTGAGAAGGCTCTGTGTGTGACCACGCCCTCGCCTGTGCGAGTGCTGTAGTCTGAATGGCGGTCCCCGTGAATGGCGCTTTCCCGCTTGCCTTGGAAAGCCAGGACGGCGCTTGGAGGTCTTGATGATCTTGCCATGTCCCCTGGTGTGGTAACATCCTGGGGGCCGGGGGTGAGAACAGACCCACCGCGTCTCCCGACGCGATTCGTAAGAGGGCGAACAGCGAGAGGAAATTGTGACTTTATTTGCTCTTGCTCCAACCAACTAGGGTACTTTTTGTGATCAATGGCCTTACATAGCCGAAATAGGCCGAGAGACTGTAAATTTCCATTTATTAATCCATTCATTCATTCATTTTCTCTCTGGAGTAAGATTAGCGGCCTGTTCCGTAGAGCGAGTGCTCGTAGAAGTAGTAGTAGTGGTAGTGGTAGTAGTAAAAGTGATGGTAGGTGGTGATGGTAGTGGTGGTGGTGGTGGTGGTGGTGGTGGTAGTAGTAGTAGAAGTAGTTGTAATAGTAGAAATAGTAGTAGTGGTAGTAGAAGTAGTAGTAGTAGCAATAGCAGTAACTCTGCGAGCCCTCTGTTCATGATGCGAGCGCTCACAAGCACTCGCTATCCGAACAGGCCTTCGGTGTTCGAGCTGTAAATCACTCGCCGTTTGTGTGTTCAGTCAACATCAGTCAGTAATCAACGGCACTGTTAGAGCAATAACGTGTTAGCGTGATAGCTGGTGCGCACTTGTCATTATCGTCGCTTAGGTTTACCGCAGAAGGGAATGCACTTTCGCGTGTTTTAGAAAGCCAAATATCGGCGCCTTTGTGATCTTTCTGCGATGTCGCCTCATAGATTGATAGACACATACGCGCAGTGCAAATAAATATTCAATGTTTTCGATAACATGAACAGGGTACGTGTTGTTAAAGGAACTCTGGATAAAGTAGGTTGTGCCTATAGTATGAATGAATAATGAAGTAAGAAATGAATATCGTGTTTTAAAACATGCGAAACAAAGATAACAGGAAGATTGCTCTACATCGTCACTGTTTTATTGCACAGCAATAAAGAACGTCCTAGCATCAATCCGCTTAGAAACAGCTGGTCAGAAATATATATCAGTTTTCTCCAGTACAGAATATGTTACTGTACTTGAGATATAAAGCTAAAGAACGAATAACAGTGTTAAAGAAATCGTTTAGTAAAATTATCAGAGCATTAAGTCACGTATACGTGTTCATTATATTTACGTCACTGTAAAAGTAAATGAAGAATTTCTCTATGAACATTCTTTTTTCTGGAATATGCGTGAATAAGTAAATACTATTGTGTAAATATCTCATGTTCTCACTTCTTTGTTCTGGAATATGCGTGAATAAGTAAATACTATTGTGTAAATATCTCATGTTCTCACTTTTTTGTTCTGGAATATGCGTGAAAAAATAAATACTATTGTGTAAATATCTCAAGTTCTCACTTCTTTGTTCTGGAATATGCGTGAATAAGTAAATACTATTGTGTAAATATCTCATGTTCTCACTTCTTTGTTCTGGAATATGCGTGAATAAGTAAATACTACTGTGTAAATATCTCATGTTCTCACTTCTTTGTTCTGAAACCTTGTTTTCCCATGCACGGTCATATTTAGTTCATGGATCTGAAGTGTATGCATTCAACGTAATTGAAACATTTGCTATTCCGTTTGTGACGAAGTCGTGTCAATGATGTTCCTCGCTGGACTGCAGCACATACAGTCGATTCGGGGCGGGATGCATCATGCATACGACACCTAGGGCAAAGTTCAAGGAAAGTATGCACTCATCTTCAAAGCATATCCAGATTTGGGCATCAAATAGCTGTGTCAGTGTATGTCGCCTGCGTACAGAAAACTGAAAACGAGGAAGTTACATCAGGCATCGAAGAAGCATCTTATAGAGTTGAGTTATGTTTGAAATGGTATCGTCTTCAAAGTGAAGTGGCTAAAAATGAAATGTCTGTGCGTATAAATAGATTAGTTGACAATCAGATTCATTCACTCGCAATATCTCACGGCGCATCTATGTCGCTCTCTGTCGTGCTTTTTTTCCTCCAATGTAGCCGAGTTCCTCGCTGCGAATTGTCTTTTTAGTGTCTTTGTTATTTGACAAAGTTTCATTGTGTCTCTGTACACTTGTGACGAGATCACACACACACACACACACACACACACACACACACACACACACACACCCTGCTTACTTACTAACCTGTGGTATGTAAATTAGTGTGGCCGCCAACCATGCTAAAAATAACGAAGTTAAAGTGTGTTGTTGAGGTGTGGTCCGCCGACCAATCAGTGTCCACTGTGTAATCGAGGGATGAGTTCAGAATCGGCCTATAGTGTCCCTCTGCACGATATATGGGAGGCGAGTGACTAAAAATACCGTAACTTGCATTATGTTGCTGTGGACTGTTTTGGTGATTGACGACCTTGCGTGACCTACGGAGGTTACTAGGTCATGGCACGCCATCCATATGTCCAATTACGGCAAGCTTGGTGCATACTTGATGCTAATTTGGAAAGGAGACGTATGATTAGCCCATGTTCACACGTGATGGAGGACTTTTTATGATTGGCCACAATGTTACACGTGATTGGAGAATTTTTGCAGCAAGTATAAAGACCCCTGCCGCCGATTGCTCGAGGCGCGCGAAATACCATCAGCCAGAGAAGACCACGCTACGCCGTTTTGAGGAGCCAGCGTGCCACGCCGTTTTGAGGAAAGAGCGATCTCTGTTTCCCCACCGTGCAAGCTTCTGCCCTCCCGGCATTTCCACTGACTGAAGAACCACGCTTCCAAGCCGTTTCGAAGATCCAGTGCCTCCAAGTGCACGTCGTCTCCGCCCCGCTCCACTAGTGCACATCGTCTTCGCCACCTCTACCCCCCCCCCCCCCCCCCCCCCCCAAGAGCAAGCCTCTCCGCCTGCTCGCTACTTGTTCGAGTCTATGAAGTGTCTCTCTCTCTCTCTCTCTCTCTCTCTCTCTCTCTCTCTCTCTCTCTCTCTCTCTCTCTCTTGTATGTTGTCGGAGCGAAACAACGTTTTTGTTGTGTCCTCCGTTCCACGGGTGGAAATGTCTACCTCCAGGGCCAAGCCGGATCGTCGAGCTCACCTGTCCGAAAACTTCGAGGCATCTCCCTACGCCTGCACGTCGACGTCAGAGCAAAACGCCACGTTTTCGTCGCTTGTGGCCCCCGTTGTCCCCCTGTTCCCCCTTTTCCCACCCCCCTCTCTCCCTCGCCAGTATTATTGAAACCACTGGCTACAAGTTTCCCAAAGGTGTGAGCCTTTGTGAAAGCGGTACTAATGTGAATGCGAGTTGGCCACCTCGTTGCAGGAATTACCATGTGTTTTCGTCGAACACAGTCTACAAGACAGTTAAGTACAAATTTGATTGGTTGGAGGGTCACACCAGTTTATCTGGTCACAGCAGTTTATCTCATATTGAAGATTGAATTAAATTATTGCCTATTTATTATAATTACTAACCATTTATTTATTCATGCTCATTGTTGTTAGGTGAAATTAAAGTGATTTAATTTTGACCTGTGTCCTCACCGTCTTTCTGTCGTGTTCCATCTTTGATAGAATGAAAGTGTGAGATAGTGTTACGAACTTGATTGTGTGATTGTATATTCCCCTAGACCATTATTTAGAAACGAGTCAAGACAAGTCAAAGTCCAGTCTCTCTGTCTCGCGGCGTCTCTGTGTTCCTTCTTGAGTCATCGAGTGTTTGCATTTGTGGGTGACGGAGAAAGACACAAAAGCATTTCCACATTGTAATCACTAGTATAAAAATATCATATTGCTATTTGATGACAAGCGTTACTATATTGATGGTTACATGCTGTTTATTCCTGCAGAGCGCGACGCAACTTCGAGATCTCTGTTCTGGAATTTGAAAATAACTTGAAGGGTTATCACTTGAGCTTTAGGGCAATGTGGCTATGCTATTTTCAACTGAGAAGAAGACGTATAAAGAAACTCTATGTGGTGACACTTTAGAGAGATAACTTAGTGAGACAAAAAAAGTTCAATCTTTGTAAATTCAGGAAAACGAGAGTTATCACAATGATAGCAGGTTTTGCTTTTTGTGCAGAGGAAGACATGCCTTTGATGTAACACGAAAGACTTAGAAAACCTTACGCTTTCACATACAGTTGTTCATTCAACACGACGTCCAAAGCCCTTCAATACTGCTCAGTTTTCCTGCTCACTCATTGTCCCGCGAGGGCAACTTTTCTCCAGTGTCCCACCTATAGAACGATCATGGCTGTGGTGGCAAAGACGACACGGTCTCTGTCCCGACATTCCAGCTCTGTGGAGACTGCACCAGGGTAGAAGCCCGGGAGTAAGCGATAGAGACTAACCAGCACTCCACCTCAAATCCCCGACCCTGCCTTGCTCCACCCCGAATGCCAGGCACCCCGCAAACAGGGCGGGGTGCGAAGCGGGTGGCGGCTCTCCTCACCTGGCGAGCCGGGTCGGGCTGTCGGGAGGAATCAATCAGCAGGCCAAGGCGAGCGCAAAAGCGGTCCGGGAAGACAGAGCACGGGCAAAGCGTGCCCCGGGCGGCTCAACCCCGGGGGACTCCCATTAAGATGGTGTAGCGATTTGAGTTCCAGGTGTGGGGTGGGCAGCGCTGGTGTGAAGACTAGTCCCCTGCCCTCCTGCTCGGACAGGACCTGTGCCACTACGCGTTAGCGTGCCCTCGTCCAGTCTGCCGAGCTCCTTCGCTCTGTAGGGAGAGTGTGCAGTTCATGTACCCATGGGCCTCTTGCAGGGAGGACTCCCGTCCAGTGGTGAGGACGCTTCCCGCTTTTGCACGAGGCGAGCAGTTGCTTGGATCCTTGAGTCGCATAATTGGACACGTTGATTACCTCGTATTATCTCTCCGCAAACAGGAGAAGGATCTGGTACCTGTCTGGGTAGTTAGGGCACAACGCGGCCCGATGAAACCTTGACGGGGCCGTGTGTCATCATCAGTTTGGAATGTACCACAGGAAGTGGAGATGGTGCTCGTGCCTTACTGTCTGCGTCTTCCCAAATTCTGTGCCTGTCGTCCGATGCCGGTCAAGTGTTGTATAGGGATAGAGACCTAAATAAGGATGATCAGTGAACCACCATCTTCACCGTTGCAATTCGTGTTATAAGGAATACTGGAAACAGAAAAGAGGCTTCCGATGGAATCTCATCAGAACTGAAAGAAATGAAAGCAAGGAGGACAAAGCCGAAAGGATTCTGGAATGAGGTTTAACTCGTTACACAACACCCAAACGATAAATAAAAAGGGAACTGAACGGTATGAGAAAAGACTGCAGAGTGGCCGACTGCAAGCAACTGTTCGGGTCTTAAGCCATGTTGTCGTCTAAAATGTAACAGGCTCAAACATTTGGGTGGGTGGAAGATTGAGCACTTATCTATGTTGATGACGAAATGGACGACTTCGTCGTAAATCTGACGCACCGGACGTACCGAACATAGTATGCTGGGTGTACTACTTGATGATCTGCCAGTTTTGTTTGTTGAGTGAATCAATCCCTAGTCCCTTCGTGTATGGTGTTGATGAAAAGTGGCTCAAATAACGTCATAGTACATCCATCGACAGTGCGTCCTGCCCTGTTTATTTCAACCTAGTGTTCCATTACAGCACATGTACTGTGCACAAAAATGAATAAAATTTCTTGATATACACTTGCGTTCTCGGTTGTTTATTCTAATGATTTATTTGACCATAAGACGGCTATGCACAACGTACAACCACGGCTCCATTGAAAATCTATGCACATGTTCGATATAACTTTATAAAATGAACAGGAAAAGGGATATGTGTATCAGACTGATGTGGTGTTCATTAACACATGTATCATTAGATTTAATGCACAAGAAGTCACTATACAAAATAAGAATCTTACAATATACACAATACATTTCACACAAAAGCAACAACTACACAATAACAGGGAACATATCAGCAGTCACGGACAATAGTTTACAGGAATAACAACTTTCTTGGTACATTTAGCATTTTCACAATTCATGGAGTGAAGGAGGGCTGGAATCAGGCAGAGTTAGATGTCAAGTCGCCCGGATTGTGCTGGGATGAAGGGGTGCCATGGCTGTGTCGGGTCCCACAACATGTTTTCAATCTTTTTCTTCATGTGGAGGTGGTGAAGGCTGCCGAGAGGGGATGCAGAGGCATGCGTTTGTTTCGCAGCTTTGTCTGACGATACGACCCAGTCTTCCGGCACGATCAGATTAGCAGTACATCTCGTGCATGTTTTCTTGAACTGCGCCGTATTGCATCAATCCGTCAATACCTTTCGGACACTACCTGTGCTAGGCTAGGTAACTGCCAGGATCACGTCACGACTGGATTACTGCAATTTAGTCCTGGCGGGTCTTCCGGCAGAACAACTAAACCGTCTGCAACGAGTTCTAAACAGTGCGGCACGTCTGGTTCTTATAAAGGGCAAGCGCGATCATGTGACACCCCTCCTGAAACATCTACACTGGCTTCCCGTTAATTTCCGCTGCCAGTACAAAATTGCTGTTTTGGCGTATCGTCATTTTGATTCAGCCCTTCCGGCATATCTTTCGGCCTCCCTTTGTACCTATCACCCTTCCCGTTCTCTCCGCTCATCAAGTAAAAAGCTTCTGAAAATTCCAAAGCGTAGTATACCAAGTCTTTCGGAGAGCGTAGTTTCCGTTTCATTGCCCCTAGTGTCTGGAATTCCCTGCGGGCTGGCCTACGTGATGCAGCAACTATGTCCATTTAAAAATCTCAGTTAAAAACCCATATGTTTCGTCTTGCTTTCCTGTAACTTCCTAGGTTTTTTTTTCAAGTCCTGGTATGAGTCGTACGAGTGTTGTGCTATGTAGTATGACTGACAAGTAACTGCGTACAAATGCGGCTATGCCCGCGCATTGAGTTCTTGCAAGAAATGCGCGTTATAAATGCTATTTATTATTATTATTATTATTATTATTATTATTATTATTATTATTATTATTATTATTATTATTATTACATGTATCTAGCCGTTTTGCCATAGAGTGCAAGTCGTGGGTACTTGCAAAACTGAACAACCGCACGTGTTGTCTGCAAATTAATTTCAAGGCAAGCTGCATCATCTGTTGAGTGATATTAATTGGCAGTACCGAGGGGGAGCGTTTCTAGAAAAAGACAGGATTGAAGGGTTTAGTAGGCTGTGTGCAAGATATGCTACAGCGCTTAGAGCCTAGCAAATACAAAGACAGTTTCGAAGGGAAAATGATCACGAAATAAAGTACAGAATAGGTAAAATACTTATACGGTTTCGTTTTGACTATGAGACAGATAATGGGCTGGGCCAATTTTCAGATTTTCGTCAGGCAGCAGGAGTTGAACCGAGCCATTGTGACAGAATGGAAAATGGCACCTGTACAACATTTCCAGCAGAATTGTTGGCATTTTCAACGGTCATATTTCATTCTCATTTTATACATAAAAAGAGTCTTCCGCCTTCTTCCATTGAGAAACGTTGTCTTGCTGCGCATCTTAGGCTCGGAAAGCACGTTCCCCTCGTTCCACTACATTAAAACGTGCCTTAATGCGGGATGGGAGCATGCTTACGACTGTCATTTGACGATCGGCCTTTATGTGCCGACCATCGCCGAAAATCGCGTATGCATGAGTTTTGCCGTGTGACAAAAACTGCTATGCATACAATTTTCCGGTCGCTGAACAAGGGCCCATTATGTCGCCATTCTCTGACGACCGTCACGCTGAATGCTTTCTTATCTGTGTGGTATCGGGGCATATCGGAAAATCGCGGGTACACCGCAGCGCCGAGGAGTGACACTATCTGAATCCAACAACTGTAAGATCTATTTACCTCTGCATGACTTCGATTCAAGTCTTTGTCAGTTTGTCTGGCTTGCGGGTGCTTGACATCGCACCCCACGTCGCCAAAGCGCTTCTGGCGAAATATGAGAAGTTGCAACTTGCCTGCATTGCCAGTGACGGTTCCAGGGGTTTGAACGACTTCAGAAAAGGTGAAGTTGGGACGGAGTTGTGTTTTCGTGGGTTTCCGAAGAGTCCCGATATGCACTCTTGTGACGAGGCCATGACTGAATGGCGTCCTTTACACGTGGTTCCAGACAATTGATCAGGAAATGCACTCCGTGTTCCCTTTAAGGCTGACAATAAGGAAGATTGTTTCATGCCTCTTGGATTATGGGAGGTATTTTTCCGGCCAGAGCTAACTCATCGTGTATAGTTGAAAGTTGCACGTATGCAGACAAAAAAAGAACTGATTGAAAAGACGTTGAATACACGAACGAAGGAGTAACTTGAATAACCACTCCCACTTCCAGTCAACTGCACAATAAACTCCAACTTTAATAATTAAGCCTCTAACTTTGTAAAGATTCATTAGTCTTCTTCTTCTCGAACGCCATCACACTTGGATTCTAGAGTCAAGGATGAAATGGGGTGTCTTCTGAAGAGATTCCACCCTGCCGTACAGCTTTTCCTGAATGCTTGCTGGTTTCGGCCAAACGTCCTCTCGCAGCAGCCAGTAGTTCCTGCATTCCTGCAGAATGTGTTCAGCCGTCTGGTCGGTCTCTCCACAGGAGCTCTTGGGGGATGGCACAAGTCTGAATCTCTTGTGCATGTGGTAGTTGAGTCTATTGTGCGCTGTCCGCAGCCTAAAGATGACCACTTGTTCTTGTCTGGACAGTTGGTGGTAGCTGTCCGTTGTCTGGGGTGTTCTGTACAGGGCCTTCACCATGGTGTTCATTTGCATAAGGGTGACTCTGTTCTCTTCTTGGTGGTCTTCAGCTTCCAGCTTAGCCATTCTATCCGCCTCCTCATTTCCATGTATTTCACAGTGTGAGGGGATCCACTGTAGTACAATCCTGAAGCATGTGATGTTTTGGAGTGCTTTCAGGAGTTGAGGCATTTTGCTTGCTGTTGCTGCCTCCAAGACGGAGAGTGTGTCTGTGAGGAAGACTACATGGGAGTCTCCGTCAAGGTCTGTTTTGCTGCTGATGGTATTTGCAGCATGGATCAGGGCTTCAACCTCTGCTCTGTAGTTGGTGCAGTGGAGGCCTGTCGGTATTGCCTCTGCCTGCCATTTTCCACCTGGGTACTGGATGTATGCTCCAGCTCCCCCTCTCTTGACTGCATCTGTGGCTGACCCATCTGTGTAGGCCCTTATCCATGTTTCCTGGGGGTACGTTTCATCAAGCATGGCTATTGTCAGAGCTTTCTTGCTGGCATCACAGTGCTCGTCTTTTGTGGTGTAATGGGGTACTGTGGTACAGATGGTGACGTTGTTCAGTGCAGTTTTCCAAGGTGGAGGATCGTCTTTGCTAGTACAAAGCTGGATCTTTTTAGCCTTCCTGAGCTGAGGTTCTTCACTCTGTTGTGCATCAGCTGATCCTCTAAGAACCTTGCCCTCATGTTCTGCATCACGGCTTTGCACTCCGTTCTTTTCTGTAGCGGTGGGATGCCTGTTGTTTGCTCCATCTTCTCTATAGGCGTAGATCTGACAGCTCAGGAGCTGTGATGATTCGTAGGGCTTGGTTCTGGGCTTTGTCAAGGGTCTGTTGGTGCGACTGGGCAGCTGTCATCCAAGAGTTGGAGCCGTACTTTAGGTGTGGTCATACTGTGCCCTGGTACACAATCTTGAGGATCTTCTCATTGGCTTCCCACTGTGTCGCTGCCAGCTTCCTCATGATGTTTAGCTTTCTTCTAACTTTCGCCTCTGCCCTTTGCATCTGTTGTTTCTATGTCATCCTCCTGTCAAAAATTACTCCCAAGTATGTATGTTGTCTTCATACTGTAGCAGGGTGTTGTCCAGGGTCAGTTTGCCAGGCTGAGCTTTGGTGGAGAGTGTGAATAGAGTGGTTGATGATTTCTCTTTGTTGATGGTGACACACCAGGTCCAACCTGTAATCTTGTCCAATGCTAACTGCATTCTGTATGTGGCGGTTGTTGCATACTCTTCTGAGCACCAGATCACTAGGTCATCTGCATACAGGGCTGCTTGTACTCCTTTTGGTAGCTATGGCATGATGTCATTGATGAAGAGTATGAACAGAGTAGGTGACAATACTCCTCCTTGCGGGACTCCCTGACGCAGTAGTACTTTCTGTCCACAGCGTCCATCTACCAGCACATGGGCTCTTCGGTTGTGTAGGTATGACTTGGCCCACCGGTACATGTTGCCTTGGATACCACTGCGAAGAAGCTTTACAAGGAGACCGTCCTTCCACACCTTGTCGAAGGCCTTTTGTAGGTCTATAAAGACAGCAAGCGTCATATTCTGGGCTTGGAAGGCGTCCTCAATGACCTGGGCAAGGTGCGTGGTCTGATCTTCTGTGCTCCTGTACCTTCTGAATCAATCTTGTTCAGGAGCAATGCTTCTCTCTGTCTCTAGGTACCACTGCAAGCGCTAGTTGACAATGCGCTCCATGGTCTTGCAGATGCAGCTTATCAGGCTAATAGGTCGGTAGCTCAGAAGTTTCGCACCACGTTGTTGATGTTCCTTCCCTCCATGGCAAGATCTTGGGTCAG
>JAWQFJ010026317.1:0-12500 GCA_034096865.1 Theodoxus fluviatilis | reverse complement strand
TTCCCTTGCACGCCAAACCATGGAGGGCGTGGCTGGAGCACGTTGTCTCTGTGCATTGCGCATTCGACTTTGCCACTTCTAAGCTCCCCAGGGTGTAATTGCTGCATCTCCCTTCTCAAGGGTTGGGCCTGTATCTTGTTCTGAACTCTTTCTGCAGCTGCAGAGAGGGAAATGTGGGCGTTGTATCTAGGCTACATAACTTCTTGTGTCAGTCGTATATGGCCGAAAACGTTGTCAAGAAGACCACACATCGACATGATAGCAAATTATTATGTGGCAGTTTAAGATCAGTCTGCCACTTAGGACAAGGGCAGTTTCCTACAGGTCTATGTTACCAAATGTCGGACGGGATTCGGGTTACTGTTGGACATTACAGGCGCCTATTGCAAGTGTGAACGCTGCTGCTGCATTCATTCGTAGGGCGGGGTTCCCACGTGGCTTCCACATTGGATGAGGGACTTCCGCCGCCACTTCTTCTTACGCCCCCGCTTTCCCAGGGCTCCCATAGGAGTCCCACAGGACTGGCTGTTGGCTTCTCGCCTCCCCCCCCCCCTTTCTTCCCCCTCCAGCCCTGCGTTATATAAGTCATGCAGACTGCACCCACGGTGTTCCCTCTGACCTCTTTGCTGTCCTGGCTCCGTCAGCAAAGGCGGGTTTCCCATACTATGGATGTGCACTCCAATGCGATCCAAAGCAATCCAAAGGACGTTTTCGAATGTGTGTGTGTGTGTGTGTGTGTGTGTGTGTGTGTGTGTGTGTGTGTGTGTGTGTGTGTGTGTGTGTGGTGATTGTTGAATCATACAGGAGTCAGAATCAAAATCAGGATGAAAACGGACAATATATGTTTTTGGAAACGGATTTTATACAAGAACTGACAGGTTGGACGTTGCTATGATTACAGCGATTGCGTTAAAAAAGATACCAGAAATATGTTTTGGATTGCTTTGGATTGCACATCTTTAAACATGGGAAACTCATCTTGGTTCGTAATAGTGAATGTATAAATACGTACGTGGTAATGGACTAATTCTGGCCGTCTGACTTCAACCCGACGCGGAGCACCACGTAATGTCGTTACTTGTGGTTAAGGAGCTCTATATTTGACGAGGCTGTCTGTCTGCTTTCCCTTTGATTTGGAAAAAGTGTTCTCCCGTCTTCAAGCTGGGTTGGGTCGTTCCGTTTGACGATGACCAGGCGTTACTAACCATGTTCCTTTATTCATTGCATGTTGTGAAGTTGTGTGCGGCGGAATCCCATTGGCCTTGCTGTACGGTAGGGGAGCACGAGGTAACCATGCAGTAGTTTGATTTGATACGTTCCGTTTAGACCAGTTACTCGCGTATCTTCTGTGTGCGCAAGTAAAACGAAATAGACCAATGGGGTAGTTAGGGTCTAAATTAAGTAACGTCTCATTGAGTATAGATCAATAGGTGGCAAACATCATTCTTTTTAGAAATTATTTAGAAAACAACACTTTACTGTTTGTGAAAATCTGATCGAATATATATTATGTGTGCGCACTGGCGTGCGCTCGCGAGTGTGCATTTCTCTGTTTCTCTTCATTACTGTATCTCTATGTGTGTTTCTGTGTCTTTTTGTTTGAGTTACTGTGTGTGCCTCTCTCTGTGTCTATTTACTGCCTGTCCGTTTGTCTGCCTGCCTGCCTGCCTGCCTGCCTGTCTGCCTGCCTGCCTGCCTGCCTGCCTCTCTGCCTCTCTGCCTTTCTGTCTCTCTCTGTCTCTCTGCCTCTCTGCCTCTCTGTATCTCTCTCTCTCTCTGTCTCTCTCTGTCTCTCTGTCTCTCTCTGTCTCTCTGTCTCTATCTCTCTGTCTCTCTCTCTCTCTCTCTCTCTCTCTCTCTCTCTCTCTCCTTCCCTCAGCATCGTGCAGTCGTGGTGCAGCATGTTGTGGGTGGAGCCCACCAGATGTCTCCACTCTGCGAACAGAATTCCTTCTCTCTCCCCACCCGATCTCCTCCCTTTCCACAGGTGACGCCCTGCGGACGGGTTATCCGTGCAGTGGCAACAGAGAGCGAATGTTCCCTGGGGACCCCAGATTTTATGCGTGGGGTTGTCATAAACAGGGGTGGAACCTTTTTCAGACACGAGAGGCATGAGGGTGTATCGAGATGTTGTTTTCCCCCCAACACAGATGCAGGTATGCGGTGTGCTCTGCTGTTGTTGTGATAGCCCTGCGTGAACTCGCATTCGGGCGGGCGGCAGCACCAGATACGTGGAAGAACTCGCGTGCGTAGTGCGAGCCGTGTGAGAGATATTTCGTCACGTCTACGTCATCCCCTTCAAGGCATGCTGGGAATGTGTGTCTGAGAGTGCTTTTGTATGACACAGGCTTGCATTGCTGCTGTCACAGTTAAGAAACGAGTCGTGATGTTGGACGCAGCGAAGTGTTGAACTGAGCTTTAAAAGCATGTTTGGAAATATGTTACAGCTCGGCCCTTACTTACCACATCGTGTAAAGCTTTATCATGAAACTGCAGCTTTGAAGGAAAGCAAGCCTCGTATGATAGCCACTGGCAAGGCAAGCCATAAGTGCACACATGATAGCAGGGAAAAGTATTTGACTTACTTTTTGCGATCTTTTCATATTAAAAAACCTGTAATTTCGATGCCACCACTATGTCTGTGTTCTCTCCATGTTTTCACTTTGTCAAAATGCAGTACGAATTAGAACATTTGAAAACGAATCGATCAATTGTAAATCAAGGCAATATGCAAAAGGATGGGTTCAGGCTGTAAGAGCCACGCTTCACTCTAGTGCGACTTTTTGTTCTGAAGCTGTGTCTTAACTTGTCAAAGCTGTGAAAGAGATGATATGAATGCATGTGGAGTTGAAGGGAAGCAAACACGGAAATACACAATCAAATATAAGATGCTTGGGAATACGAGCCCATATACTACGACTTTAAACTAATTCAACTTTGCTCAAACCGCACAATTTGCTCCTTGATCATCATCGTTACATCTGCATCTCAATGTATATAAATCTGCAGGAAGGCCGTGGATGAACACAACGTAGTTATGCGTTATAATTTATTCTTAAATGTGTTTTTTGGGTTGAAAATGTGGATTTTAGGTGGTGTGCAGTATGCTTGAAAGTGCATCTGCTCCACTTACCCTTGCATGAAAGCAAGTATGTGTGTTCGAAGTTTACAGAGTGCCGTACCGAAAAGACGTCTAAAGGATCTGAAAAGGTCATCGCGGAAAGAAGATCTTAAGCCTATTCGTAAATGAAAAGAGGGTTTCAGATCGACGAATACCAAGAGGTAGATCTTTTCACAGTCGTGGTGCTAATCATTGGAAAGTCTTGTTTCTCAGAACTGTAACACACAGTTGGAGTCGCTCGGTGCCTCCCTCAACTTCTGGCTGATGGGCTTTCGAGGCCTGCTCCAGTAGCTCAGCTAAACGCGGCCCTAATCAGCCAAAGAGATGAGTAGAGGACATCGGAACAGAGTCAGATCATTCAAATTCAAACCTGCATTCCAACTATCATGGAATATCGAGTCCAATTCACGCGCAACAAGAAACTAGTCGCCAACTGGTCCTTTCAGATCGATGAATCACGGACACCTCTTCCTCCAGGTTTCCCACATGCTCAGCACCGAAACTCTGGAATGGTCTTCCGCTTGACCTTCGACAGCAGACTCTCTCTATGCATTCTAGACGAGACTGAAAACTTTTCTCTTTTCTCAGTGACTCCGTGCAGCGCCTTAGAGCAATGTTCTGAAAGTGGCGCTATACAACTCTAGGGTTGTAGGGCATGTTATGTACTGTCTAACGTCGCGCTCACCGGGCGTAGACGACAAATCTACAAGAGGAATGAGGACAATGCGGCTGGCAAGAGTCCTGACTTCACTCGTGCACCTTGAATTCTGAAGACTGTGCTTCTAGCTAAGTGGATCTGCCTTTCCTTTACTGAATCAGACACATTTCCACAGCTGCACGCCATGTCATCCTCAAGCTGGATCAGATGTTGTGATAGCTTTATAATAGCCCTGACAGCCGACCATCAGCGCACTTTACCACATGCTTTTGTGCACCCTTGTACACACACCCTGTACAACTCAAGTTTATGTGCTATGGCCTGACTAGCAAGACATGTGACAGAGTTTGAAGTCAGATTGAAGGTATTCAAATAGGGGGGTTCCCAGACTCAGGCAGAACGCCATTCAAGGTAGGAAATACCAAACAACATTGCAGTCACTACTAAGAAAGTCAGTGTCAATGGAACTTGTACACGAGAATATCACTGTTGGAGAATTCATTAATTTAATAACTTGAAAGGTTGACTGACTCGGCTGCGATGAACAAATAACACAACACAACTCAACGGTAGAACGAATGGATGCATGCATGGATGCATGAATGGATGGATGGATGGATGGATGAATGAATGGATGGATGGATGATGGATGGATGGATGGATGATGGATGGATGGATGGATGATGGATGGATGGATGGATGCATGGATGGATGGATGGATGCATGGATGGATGCATGGATGGATGCATGAATGGATGCATGGATGGATGGATGGATGGATGCATGGATGCATGGATGGATGCATGGATGGATGGATGCATGCATGGATGGATGGATGGATGGATGGATGGATGGATGGATGGATGGATGGATGGATGGATGGATGCATGCATGCATGGATGCATGGATGGATGGATGCATGGAGGGATGGATGGATGGATTGATGGATGGATGGATGCATGGATGGATGGATGGATGGATGATGGATGGATGGATGGATGAATGCATGGATGGATGCATGGATGGATGCATGGATGGATGCATGGATGGATGCATGGATGGATGCATGGATGGATGGATGATGCATGGATGGATGGATGGATGGATGCATGGATGGATGGATGGATGGATGGATGTATGGATGCATGCATGGATGCATGGATGGATGGATGCATGGAGGGATGGATGGATGGATGGATTGATGGATGGATGGATGCATGGATGGATGGATGGATGGATGGATGATGGATGGATGGATGGATGATGGATGCGCGCCGAGTGAGAAAAAAAGGAACTGATGGTGAGAAAAAATGGCGTACTTTTGGACAACGACCAAGGAGCATCACAGAATGACAAGACTGGGCAAACTACCCATCCAGCACTGCAGGCAACCATGACGGACTGCACACGTGTAATCAACGCATGCGTGCTATCTACTCACACATGTTATCTACACACACGCTAAAACAACGTACACGTGTTATTTACACACGCGTGCAATACACACACACGTGTAATCAACGCATGCGTGTTATCTACTCACACATGTTATCTACACACACGCTAAAACAACGTACACGTGTTATTTACACACGCGTGCAATACACACACACGTGTAATCAACGCATGCGTGTTATCTACTCACACATGTTATCTACACACACGCTAAAACAACGTACACGTGTTATCTACACACGCGTGCAATACACACACGTGTAATCAACGCATGCGTGTTATCTACTCACACATGTTATCTACACACACGCTAAAACAACGTACACGTGTTATCTACACACGCGTGCAATACACACACACGTGTACTCAACGCATGCGTGTTATCTACTCACACATGTCATCTACACACACGCTAAAACAACGTACACGTGTTATTTACACACGCGTGCAATACACACACACGTGTAATCAACGCATAGGTGCTATCTACTCACACATGTTATCTAAACACACGATAAATCAACGTACACGTGTTATCTACACACGCGTGCAATACACACACGTGTAATCAACGCATGCATGCTATCGACTCACACATGTTATCTACACACACGCTAAATCAACGTACACGTGTTATCTACACACGCGTGCAATACACACACGTGTAATCAACGCATAGGTGCTATCTACTCACACATGTTATCTACACACACGCTAAATCAACGTACACGTGTTATCTACACATGCGTGCAATACACACATACGCGTAATCAACGCATACGTGCAATACACACTTGCAATCAACATACACGTGTAAATAACACATGCGTGTTATGAACACATGTGTAATCAACACTCGTGCAATCAACACATATGTGCAATCAACACGCACTCGCAATCAACATACATGTGTACGCATCACACGTGCAGTAAACACAGATGTGCAACAAACACACATTTGTAACCATTACACATTTGCAAGCAACACACATGTGCAATTCACACACACGTGCAATCAACACCCATGTGTAATCAACACACACGTGCAATCAACACCCATGTGCAATCAACACACATGTGCAATCAACACAGGGCCGGACTAGGGGGGGTTACAGGGGTTGCGAACACCCCCCCCCCCCCAGCCTAAACATGTACCTCAACTATGGTTTTTTTTGTTGTTTTTTTTTTGGGGGGGGGGGGGGGTTGCTTGGGTGGGTGGGCGGTTTCAATCATTTGTAAATCCGGGCAGAAAATTCAAGGCTCCCCCCCCCCCTTTAACCTCTTCGCTGCCAAGCCTTTTTAACACTGTGCGCAACCATTTGCCAAAGGTTTTTTTGGCTACGCAGGGTACTGGCGGGGAAAAATCATGTAAAACACATTTTCGAAGAAAAGTATCCATAACCTATATTTTTCTGGAAGAGCATTGAACAAGAAACAGATTGATGTAAAGAATTTGTTTATTAGACTTCTGTACAGAAAATGACAAAGCCATGATCACCTTCTTCGCAACCACTGAAAACTACCTGCTGATTTCCAGTTTCCCTCCAAGGTGATGCACAATAGGAACAGGAAGTTTCGCATGCAGTGGCTTGAAGTTCATCCCTGGCTCGTCTATTCCCCAACAGAAGATGGTGTATTCTGCAAGTACTGCGTGGTGTTTGCCCCTCCCTCAAACAACCTGGGAAGGTTTGTGAAGCTTCCATGTACCAACTGGAACACGGCGTCAGATCTTATGAAGGAGCATTTGCAGAAAATGTTCCAACAAGATGCGCAGACAGCTGCAGAACACTTCCTCCACTCCATGGAGAAACCAGAGGAAAACATCAGTGCCAAGATCAATGCCCAAGCTGCTGACAACATTGCTGCAATCGGCAGGTCCTGACGAGCCTATTCCGAATTACTGAAGTCTTAGGCAGACAGGGGCTGGCCTTTAGGGGCAACAACGATGATGATGTCCTTGAAGAGGAGAATCGAAGCAACTTCAATGCCCTCCTGCTGCTGGCCATCAACTTAGAGATGAGAATTTGAAAAAGCACCTCGAGACAAACACAAAGAAACGCATCACGTATGTTTCAAAAACGACACAAAACAAACTGACTGACGTTTTAGGAGACCAACTCCGAGACAAGATCATGTGTGAGGTGAAGAAGGCCAAGATTTTTAGTTTACTGGCTGACGAGGTCAGCGACTCGTCAAATTGGGAGCAGCTTTCTGTTGTTCTGCGGTTTGTTGACCAACACCAGAAGATCAGAGAAGACTTCATTGGCTTCATAAAGTGTGAAGACATCAGAGGAGAAACACTTTTCAACAAACTCAAGGACCAGCTGACGAAATGGGGCCTTGATATCAACAACATCCGTGATCAAGGCTACTACGGGGCATCCAACATGACAGGACGATTCAAGGGAGTCCAGGAGGAAAACGAACAGGCCCTCTATTTCCACTGCGCTTCCCATTGCCTCAGCCTCTGCGTGGTGAAGACTTGTGGTCTCTCCTCAGTGAAGAACATGATGGGCACCCTGAAAGAACTGTCTTTGTTCTTTTCCCTGTCTCCAAAGCGGCAGAGGAAACTAGAGGAGGTCATCAAAGAGTCCAGTCAGATATGAAGAAAACCAAGCTGGTTGACCTCTACAGGACGAGATGGGTGGAGAAACACCAAGCTCTGGAGACATTTAGTGAACTGCACATTGTTGTGTATGACTGTCTTGGCCAGATGTGTGAGGAGAGTGACTGTTGGGACAGTGAGACCCTATCCAAGGCCACAGGGTTTCTGCACACCATAGCCAGCAGCACTTTCATGGTAGCGTTTGTGGTTGTCTGCAATTGCCTGCTGTACTTGAACCCGCTGACGGTGAAGCTGCAGAAGAAAGCGAAGGACATTGTGCAGGCCTACACTGAAATCAAAGACGTGACTTTGTGTCTCTCAACCATTAGGGAAGACATTGACACTGCATTCAGTCCATGGTTTGAGGGCGTGAAGAGGATTGCCGGTGCCCTCTCAACAGACGTCTCTGTTCTCCGCCAAACGTCTCGACAGACCAACAGAGACAATCAGCCAGCCACCACCATAGAGGACTTTTTCAAAAGATGTATTGTATTGCCATCCCCTTTCTCGACCAAATCGGCTCTGAACTGCCTTGCCGTTGATGGCCTCTCTCTTGTGCCCACCATCTTCGCTCAAGACCAAAACCAGCTGGGTAAAGTGCCAGAGGGTCTCCGATCCTTGGCACAGCTGTGGAAGACGGACCTGCCAGACCCCGCATGTGTTGCCGCCGAGTACTATCGATGGGTCTGCAAGTGGCGGCGTGCAGTTGACGAGGGCACCAACCTACCATCTTCAGTGATGGGGTCATTGCAGGAATGCAGCGCAGACTTCTTCCCAAATCTCCACACTCTGCTGAGGTTGATCTGTACTCTGCCTGTGACAACAGGAGAGTGTGAGCGGACAATTTCCCATATCAGGACCCTCAAGTCTTACCTCCGATCTACCATGGGCCAGCAGAGGCTCAATGGACTGGCACTCCTGAACATCCATTGGAGAATTCCAGTTGACCACGAGGATGCAGTCAACAGCTTTGCAAGACGCTTCAACACTCAGATGATCTTCCTCCCCAAGAACTTGGTTGAACTTCAGTAAACAGTCAGTGATACTTTTCTTGTTTAATTGTGTTAAGTGTCTTAACTTTCTTGTTTAGTGTTTGTTTATAATGCTTAAAATGGCATTTGCGTGCAAGGAAAGGCCGTCTTTCCATCTTAAAATATCACATACTCTTCACCCCCTGGACCCTCTTTTGCAACCCCCCCCCCCCTTCACTGTACCTAGTCCGGCCCTGCAACACACATGTGCAATCAACACGCACGTGCAATCAACACGCACGTGTAATCAACACACACGTGCAATCAACATAGCTGTGTACACATCACATGTGCAGTCAACACACATGTGGAATCAACATACACGTGCAATCAACACATGTGCAATCAACATACACGTGCAATCAACACACGTGTAAACAACGACGTGCAATTCCGAAAGGAGCCAACAGAGATGAAGTGGAGGCTGAAGCCTAGAAATAACCCAAAAAATGAAAGAGGGAGGAAGGGTGGGGAAGCGAGATGGCGGGCAGGGAAAAAGGAGTGAATTTTGAGGGTGGTGATGTCGATGGGAGATGGGGGTAGAGATGGGGCAGGGGGTATGGGGTGGGGCAATAGGGAGAGGGGGTTAATGAGAGAAAGCGACTGATGGATATGGGTAAGACACGGGGGTAGGAGAGGGTTAATGGGAGATGCAGTGTGACGGAGAGGGGGGATGGATAACGGGAAGGAAGAGGGGAGTGAGGGAAGGAGAGAGAGGAAGAGGGGTGGAGGGGAAGGGGGGGGGGGGCAAGGTATTTGTTGTGTGCGAAGGCGAGGATTACCCAGGAATGCGTCAGAAACCGTGTCGCTGTCCACACGCGTCGTTAGCAGCCAGCCACATGGATGACGGGACAAAGGAAGCATTTAGCGGCGCGCTCAGTCCCCAACGCTCGTGCAGGAGGGCGACTTGCACGAGATCATAAAGTTGTCTGCCCCTATCGAGAAGGAGAGATGGCTGTAGGCTTGCAGGGAGGACAACTGCCGCTCCCCATCATCTATCTTTTGGACGTTAAAACCGCAAAGACAAAAGGGTCCCAGAAAGGAACATCTTGTTATGTAAATGTGTCCTCCAAGGAGTCATCTCGTTGCAATGCTGGCTTCATTCCGTGGAGCGGAACGCCCGCAGGCTTGCAGCATGAGTAAGAGGTAGCAAGGTCCAAGGCACCCTGGTCTGTCCAATGCCGCCTACCTTTATAAGGCAATGGGATGTGGGGAAGGGGAGAGAGAGAGAGAGAGAGGGAGAGAGGGAGAGAGGGAGAGAGAGAGAGAGAGAGAGAGAGAGAGAGAGAGAGAGAGAGAGACGACAGACAGACAGACAGACAGACAGACAGACAGACAGACAGACAGACAGACAGACAGACAGACAGACAGACAGACAGACAGACAGACAGACACACTGGCACACAGACACACAGACAGACACACAGACAGACACACAGACAGACACACAGACACACAGACAGACACACAGACACACAGACAGACAGACACACACACACACACACACACAGACACACACACACACACACACAAACAGACACACAGACAAACAGACACACACACACACACAGATAGACAGACAGACAGACAGACAGACAGACAGACATACAGACAGGCAGGAAGGCAGGCAGGCAGGCAGGCAGACAGGCAGGCAGGCAGGCAGACAGGCAGGCAGGCAGGCAGATAGATAGAAAGATGGGTGTATCAAGACAGACAGGCACACACACACACACACACACACACACACACACACACACACAGAGTCACACACACACACACACACACACACACACAGACTCACATATACACACACAAACACACACACACACACACAGACACACATATACACACACAAACACACACACACAGAGTCACACACACAGAGAGAGTCACACACACACAGAATCACACACACACACACACACACACACACACACACACACACACACACACACACACACACTTACATATAGAGGGTGACAGCTACAAACAGAATGAGAGGAAGAGGTACGTAGACAGAAAGAGAAGGCGGGAGGAAGGTGAGTGAGTTGGCGAAAGGAAAGCAAGACCTTTTTCTTGACGTGGACTGAATGAAACCACGCGTGTCAACTGAGCATGACGTTAACACCGCACTCGCGCTTCTTCAGAAGCCGAGAGAGCGAGATTAAAGGGGGACTGGGAGGGGGAGAGCTGCACAGGGAGAAAGGGGGGGGGGGGAGGAGGAGAGGAGATAAGAACTTGGGGAGGAAAGACTAATTAATATCGCGTGTTGTCACCTGTAATTTACACTGGAAATAAAAGGTTTATTGCGAATGTGAAAGGCATGGGGCCTGTGCACTTCTTGCAACATGAAGTGACTCAGCAGGGTAGAATGTGCTCCTCATGGCCGCCGGGGAAGTAGGTCGACACCAACTCAACAATGGGGCTTGTTCCGAAGCATGCCAGACAAAGGTCAAAATCATCTTCCTTAAGTGCCAGTCATAAGCGCCACTTCACAACGTTGTCTTCACACAGCGTTACAAGGCGCCAGTACCTTCTTTGAGCATGCTGCTAAATAGAGAGGATGCTCGATGACAGCGGTGGGGGTAGTGGTGGGTGGTAGAGGTGATGGTGAGAGTTTTGAGACATGTGGAGATGAGGTGTGTGTGTGCGCGCGCGCGCGTGTGTGTGCTCTTGTGTGTGATTGGGTGTGTTTGGGTGTGGGTGCTTGTGGGTGGGTGCGCGCGCACACATCTTGGAATGAATGAATCAGATAAACAGGGGTTGAATGTTACGACAGATTGAAGGGCGTCAATCATATGACGGAAAACGTGAAGTTTTGCATGTTCATTGCTGCATAGGAATTTTTAAAAAGGATCTGCTTGGAATTGCAAATGAAGGTTTGTGGTTTTGCCATTTACAACACACGCACAGAGAGAGACCTAATTCACTCCCGGAACTTTAGATGCAAGGAGTTTTATGCTGAATGATTATTCTATGCACTGTGGACATGTTTGCGCCGAAAAAGAAAACATTCATCGACGCTCGAACTTAAATCGCGCTTGCTGTGAAATGATTTGTTTCGAATGGTTTGGGTTTTTTGAAAAGTGGGAACGGTAAATGTAGAAGTACCCCCAAGGACCTTTGGATCAATGGACAATTACGTTACTAATTACATTACGTCAACATAATAAATTATTGTAGATGAAACCCTCGTATGGTTATGACTGTGGTGGACAGTGTCGGCTAAGTAGTACGTGAAAAGTAAATGATTGCAATGCAGCATTGTTACTTTAACGGCAATCCTTTGAACTACAAGGCGTTCAATTTTAAGTACACATTTTTATTTCGTATCTTGTTCCTCACCTTTTAAAACCACTAGCGGTCTCTTCTGTCATTGAATTAAGGTAGTAGTATCTAGTTTTAAAAACCATTTTGTGAAATATGGTCGTTACATGTTTTTCATATCACTTTGTAATAAATTTAATGTAGAGAATAACTGTATGTTTTGTTTGTGGGGGAAATATTTATTTATGACAACAAGAATTGGGAAGAAGACACCAACTGTCAGCTGTCGTAATGAGGAATGAAAACTTCAAATGCAACTTTATCAGTTTCCAGGTTTTCATCGCATGTGTAAGATTTCAGACA
>JAWQFJ010026316.1:10000-13482 GCA_034096865.1 Theodoxus fluviatilis | reverse complement strand
CATTCCTCTCTCCTCACCTCCCTCCCCCCCCTCCCCCTCCCTCCTCCTTCCTTCTCTCTTCGCTCCTCCCCTCCTCCTTCATGCAGTCTCCCCTCCTCTCCCTTCCCCCCTCGGCCCTCTCTTCCCCTCCCCGCCTCCTCATTCGCTGTGGTTCCCTGGCCCGCGCCCCCCCCCCCCCCTTTTCACTTTTCAACATTCTTCACAAGAGCTCTGGTCTGTTGGAACCCACTCCTTTAGTTTTGCCTTTCATGACTGCCGCGGGCACATCTGGCTTTGCTGCCTGGGCAAATCACCACCGCTTGTTCTGTTGCTGAGGGGATGTGTTGGTCGGATTTTTCATGGGCCCCAAAGACAGACTAGACACCTCACTTCCACTGCCAGCTTGCTGACTGCAGAGAGAGAGAGAGGGGAACCCTAGCTTGCCGTTTGAGCTGTAGTGTTCTATACACTGTCTGTTTGTACAGAGCATGGAGGATGAGTCATCGAAAGATGGATTGTGTTGGATTCACGGCTTGCAGCTGTAGCTGAAAAGGTCATAATTGCCCAACCGTAGAAGAGTGTGGCTGGAATTGTCATCCTCCATGCCTGCTATGATTTTCTCTGGCACCAGGCTCTGGGGAATGGCTCCACTCTGAAGAGCTCAGTAAAGGAAGCACCTTGAAATGATGTGTGAATTTCCAGAACTCCTCAAGGGACATTGGTGCAGCCATAAGCTCCTCTACTGTAGCGTCTCACTGGGGAGTGGCTGGTGCAAACTGCTGTAGCGTCTCACTGGGGAGTGGCTGGTGCAAACTGCTGTAGCGTCTCACTGGGGAGTGGCTCCACTCTGAAGAGCTCAGTAAAGGAAGCACCTTGAAATGATGTGTGAATTTCCGAACTCCTCAAGGGACATTGGTGCAGCCATAAGCTCCTCTGTTGTAGCGTCTCCCTGGGGAGTGGCTGGTGCAAACTGCTGCAGTAGGAGTGTGTACAGAACTGCCAATAGGGAGTCTCTAGCACTGAGCTCCTAGCACAGAACTGCCAATAGGGAGTCTCTAGCACTGAGCTCCTAGCACAGAACTGCCAATAGGGAGTCTCTCTCTAGCACTGCTCCTAGCACAGAACTGCCAATAGGGAGTCTCTAGCACTGCTCCTAGCACAGAACTGCCAATAGGGAGTCTCTAGCACTGCTCCTAGCACAGAACTGCCAATAGGGAGTCTCTAGCACTGCTCCTAGCACAGAACTGCCAATAGGGAGTCTCTAGCACTGCTCCTAGCACAGAACTGCCAATAGGGAGTCTCTAGCACTGCTCCTAGCACAGAACTGCCAATAGGGAGTCTCTAGCACTGCTCCTAGCACAGAACTGGTTCTAGTGTTCCTAAGGTTGGGTGATTTAGGGGAAGACTGAGCAAGTTAAGTTACAGTGGTCAGTTTTGAATAAATCTCCAAGGCTGAGAAGTCACAGGATTCCAAGATGCAGGCGAAATGGATGTACAAACTATGTGAGCCTGGGAGAGCTCTTAAAAGTTTTCAAAATCTATGGCCAGATTGTTCTAAATTAAAAACTCAGTTTTTCGCAGATACTTGCATGTTGAAGACGAGTGTTGTGTTTTTGCAAGTATTTTTGTTTCTGCCGTCTTGCTTGTACTTGTAGAGATTGCTCTGTCCACCCAACTTGGCTGACAAGATGACTGGTGCATAAAATGGACAGGGCAGAAAGTAACAGCTTGCTCAAACTATTTTTTATATAATCCAGATGCCTAAAGAATGACCTCACCTGTCACTGTTTCACAGAGGGAGAAGACAGATCTGAGAATGCATCAAGTCCCAGCATTTGGGATGATCACTTCCTGTCCATCCTGTGTGCATCTAGTCTGCCAATGCCAAATACCACACCACTATGACTTTGTGTGGTTACATATAGACACCTACATCGCCATCACCATCATCGTTGCTGTGTTGATATTTTCAACACAAACTTTATCCCACTGTCATTGAAATGAACTGACAGAGAGAAGGAGTCTTCTGCAATGAATTTACCTCAGTAATCATTGGCAAACTGAGGCAAACATTAGTCTTCTTCCAAACGATTCTTTTTGACCAGGTTTTGCAATTGGGAGAACGCATTTACTGTGCCATTGTTATGTACAAACAGAAGTTAAAATGAAAACTGACAAGGCCTGTGCTGGCAGACTTTGTAGTGCCGGTGCATCATAGACATTTATCTTGAACTGTTGCAAAATCTCAAGCAAGCTGTGTGATTGTTACTCTGAATGCAATTCTCCTGGACAATGTATAGTGTAGATATGGGACCTAGAAAACTGCTCAGATCATCATCTTGTGGTTATCTGCTGTTTTGTGGGTTTGCCAATTCTACTTTAAAAAAAATTGGAATGGGGTTTTATTTTTGAAGACCTGCCATCAAACTTTTATCGCAGTAATACACTTATACAGGAAACTTGAGATACATTCTTGAGAATCATGACCTTGGCAAAACTGCTGTGCAAGATTTTTTTGTGGAAACATTCACACAATTGGGTGGGAGTTGTGGCTTTTTTGCTTGTTAACTATGTACTGTTATTACAGAATAATTCATCCAAATCAGTCCTATTTTCTTGCCATGTTAAATAGGGATGCACCTTGTTGTCACGGAGAGTTAGCACTGTGATAGAGAGGGGCTCATCCTAGTGAAGGAGGCTGAATTGACTGTGAATTGATCAAATGGGCAGAGTGAAACAGTGAGTGAGTGGGTGAACAGCAAGAACTTTTTCCTGGTATGTGGTCCGTTGACATTTTTCATTTGTGTATTCTTTGTGTAGGTGTTTGCAATCATTTTGTGTAATAAAATGCGGAAATGCTCTGTGCTTTGGTTGTTTACTGACCAAATGCTATTCTCAGAGAGGGAGGGAGAGGGAGAGAGGGAGAGGGAGAGAGAGAGAGAGAGAGAGAGAGGGAGAGAGAGAGAGAGAGAGAGAGAGAGAGAGAGAGAGAGAGAGAGAGAGAGAGAGAGAGAGAGAGAGAGAGAGAGAATCAAAATTTGAAAGCCTGCTAAAATTCTTTACAAGTAGAGTTTAGACCATTTTATTTCTGCAATTAGCAACACAACAAGAATGGTGTGAAAATAGAAAGCAGTGTATAAATAGTATTTCTATGTTGTAAACAAAATCTCACGAGAATATAGTGCATTTCACACATGTAATGTCTATGCATGAAAAAGCAAACACCAGTTTTTTCATCAGACTAAACACCCATGATACATGCCAAGCCCCTCAATATTAATCCAATGACTGATGATAAAGTCTTTGAGGGAAAGTAAACTAGCATTTGACTGTGAAACTAGTATGCATATTCAAGCAGAACTCTTAAAATCAATTACTACTTCACTAAGTCCTCATGAACCAGAAGACTGGTATCTGAGGCCCTTCTGGTTATTTAGCTGTGTAGTGCACCACGATAGATAGTTGCAATACTTGAATTAAAATATTTGGTATGGTAGATATAA
>JAWQFJ010026316.1:0-5000 GCA_034096865.1 Theodoxus fluviatilis | reverse complement strand
GCGCTTGGATCCGTCCCCTTTCCTGCTCTCGCTGCTGCTGCTCTTGCTGCAGTTGCTGCTGCTGCTGCTGCTGTTGCAGCTGTTGTTGTTGTTGCTTCTGCTCCTGCTGCTGCAGGTGATGAAACTTGCTACTTTCTTCCAGTTCAACCTCTCGCTGTTGCTTGCTGTTCTTGACGACGTCCTCCTGGAGCTGGCTGGCGGTGTCCTCCTGCTCAATGTTTATGACTTCCATTCGGGAGTTGACGTGGGCACCTCCCCCGCTGGCTGTGGCGTCAGCATTCCTCAGCTGTGTGTACGGGTGAGTCAGCTCGATCAGGGCGAGTTGGGGGAACAGCCTCTGCCTGTAGTTGGTGGCCCAGGCTCCCGCTAGTCTCGGGGCCCTCAAGGTCACGCCCTGCTCCTCCGCGTCCTCTCCCTCCAGGGTCTGCAGCATCTGCCGTGGTCCAGAGATGGTGGTGGACGCCACAATCTCGTCCTGCCCTCTCTTGTTGTGGTCCTCACTTATCGCCGTCGTCGTCACTGTGTCGTCGCCGACGGTGTTTGAGTTGTTGACGGAGATGACTTCGATGATGGTTTCCTCCTGACAGTCCCTGGTGCCCGGGTCGCCCACGATGACGTCGGGAGAAGGACGCTCTTTCAGATCGCTCGTCGCCAGCGAGGATTTCCAGGTGGCCCAGCCCTGTCTGCACTGGCTGTTGCCGTTGTTGAAGGAAGGCTCGGGCATCGTTTTCCGGGCATCCCCGTCCGTTTTCCCCTTCTTCCTTTGATCGCCTGTATCGTCGTCGTTGTCCTCTGCCTCCTCGCCGTCGAAGGAGCTGGCGTGGTTGTTGCCGTTCTTGTCCCTGAGATTGTCGAAGTCGTGGGCGTTGCTGGCTCCGTTGCAAAGGTTCTTCACGTCGCCATTTTCATCGACGCCATTACTGTTATAGTCGTTCTCAACGTTGTCGTCGTCTCCGTGTCCCGGATTCGCTCTGCTCTGGTGGAGAGAGGCAAGGCGCTCTGCCAAGTCGTTGACGATGTTGGGAGGAGCGGAAGCAGCGGCCTCAGCAGCACAGCCGTCAGAATCGCCAGCAGACGGAGGAGGAGCAGAAGGAGTATCGTCCTGGCCGGGGTCTTCCATTGTGCTGCCAACACAGGGAGGCAGGACTCATTTACACGGGAGAGCTGTGAGGTAAAACTAGATTTGAAAGGTGGGTGCTAGGGAGGTTGCAGAAATTTAGGGACAACGGAGGTGTAAATGGGAATGAGAATTGGGAGGCAGGAAGGAAGATAGGGAATACAGAAGGGAAGATTTGAAGGGGAGAGAGAGAAAAAAAGAGAGAGAGAAAGAAAGAGAGAGAGAGAGAGAAAGAAAACGAGTGAGAGAGAGAGAGAGAAAGAGAGAGAGAGAGAGAGAGAGAGAGAGAGAGAGAGAGGGAGAGAGAGAGAGTTGGACACATACAAAAACACGCAATACACACATACAAACAAATGAACGGACTGTCAGATGGACAGGCGAATGAGTGCACCTACGAACACACACACACACACACACACACACACACACACACACACACACACACACACACACACACACACACACACACACACACACACACACACACACACACACACACACCTGAGCAGGTCAGAGGAGTTGGAAGCGTTCTTATCCGATTCCTTCACCCTAGGTGGCGTTGGTGGGTTCTCTTTAGTGACGTCATCGCCGTCGTCTTGGTAACCGTCGTCGTCGTAGGCGTTGCCTTGGTTACTGTCGCCACCAGGAGATCGCGTCGTTGGCCTGTAGTCGTGTTTGCTTCCGTCTGGAGATTGTGACCGGAAGCTGTCGATTGAACAAGAATGGTAACAGGTAAAGGTAAAGGTGTGGTTTTTTATAGCGACTTACACCCTTTGTCTGGGTCTCAAACCGCTTTACACTTTACCCCCTGATCACTGGGCATCTTGATCAATCCTCACTGGTACCTCACAACAAACATAGTGACAGACATTTGAGACGCACACAGTCAGGTACCAGCACCAACTCCGCTCCCTGGGGAGTATTCCAACCCGATGCTGGCGCTTGGCCGCATACAAGGGTTAATCGCACTTCATTTTGCCAACACTGCCCTCACAGGTACCCGGTTTTACTCCTGGGTGGGGAGAAGCAATGCGAGTTAAGCATCTTGTTCAAGGATGCAACTCTGGGAACCGCGCAGCTTCGAACGACGTACCCACTGGTCGCAAGCGACTGTAGGTCCAGCGCGCTAACCGCTCGGCCACAGAGAGATGGCTTGAGAACTTGAACATCGATCTACAGCGTTGTGCGTGTATATGAAGTCGCATGGATGAGTGCACGGACGGATGGATGGATGGATGGATAAATGGATAGGTGGATGGATGGATGGATGGACGGATGGATGGATGGATGGATAAATGGATAGGTGGATGGATGGATGGATGGACGGATGGATGAATGGATAGATGGATAGGTGGATGGATGGACGGATGGATGGATGGACGGATAAATGGATAGGTGGATGGATGGATGGATGGATGGACGGATGGATGAATGGATAGATGGATAGGTGGATGGATGGATGGGTGGATGGATGGATGGATAAATGGATAGGATGATGAATGAATGTATTGATGGGCGGATGGATGGATGGATAGATGGATAGGTGGATGGATGGATGGGTGGATGGATGGATTTATAAATGGATAGGATGATGAATGAATGTATTGATGGCCGGAAGAGTATGAACGGCTCGTCGAATCATATCAGCATGCCTGCCCATTTGCATGTGCTTTTTCTCTGTTTGGGCTTTTGCCCATGCGCATGTGTTTGTTTTTGTGTGTCTGTCCGTGTCTCTGTCTACATGTTCCTGTCTGTTTATTAGCCTGTCTGACTCTCTGTCTGTCTCTCCATCTCTTCGCTTGTTTATGTGACTGTCAGTAAATCCGCCTGTGTATGTGTACGTGAGTGCGCACGTATGCACGCGTGTGCTAATGCATGTGCGTACGTGTGCGCGTATCTGTCGTATGTTATTGTTTTGCTTTTATGAGTGTGAACATTGGGATAATAATAATAATAATAATAATAATAATAATAATAATAATAATAATAATAATAATAATAATAATAATAATAATAATAATAATAATAAAATAAAATAAAATAAATAATAATAATAATAATAATAATAATAATAATAATAATAATAATAATAATAATAATAATAATAATAATAATAATAATAATAATAATAATAATAATAATAATAATAATAATAATAATAATAATTATAATAATAATAAACAACAAGAAGGGCAAAGCCCATACGACTCACACGCTTGACCATGACCTTTACATGACCTTGATCTTGAGTGACCTTCATGGTCAAGGTCAAACAACTAAACCTAGCAATGACATCATACACTAAGAAATGCTTTACACATTTTTCCTACCAAAATACTTGTGACCTTGACCCAAGGTCAAGGTCATCTAAGGTCATGCAACACAAAGCTGTTAATTCAAGACATAGGAAGCACAATGGTGCTTATTGGCACTTTCTACCATGAGATATGGTCACTTTTAACAGTTATCTTCCATAGTTCAGGGTCAAGGTCACTTCAAACTATCTATACAATCCAACTTTTAAGAGCTCCTGTGACCTTGAACTTGAAGCAAGGTCAACCAAAGTGGTATCAAAAGATAGGGATTACTTTGCCCTATATACCATATATAGGTGAGGTATCCAATCTCAAAAACTTCAGAGAAAATTGAGAAAATGTTAAAAATGGCTGTTTTTTAGACAACATTTATGGCCCCTGCGACCTTGACCTTGAAGCAAGGTCAAGTCACTATGTATGTTTTTTGAGGCATTGTCATCATACACCATCATGCTACATTTGGTATTGATAGACTTAACAGTCTCCGAGAAAAATCCAACGTTAAAGCTTTCGGACGCCCGGACGCCCGGACGCCCGGACGCCCTGACGCCCTGACGCCGGGACGGACGAAACGGGTGAGTACATAGATTCACTTTTGCTTCGCATGTGAGTCAATAATAATAATAATAATAATAATAATAATAATAATAATAACAAGAAGGGCCAAACCCATACGACTCACTTGCTTGACCTTGACCTTTATATGACCTTGACCTTCAGGTGACCTTCAAGGTCTAGGTCAAACAACTAAACCTACCAATGACATCATACACGCTTTACACATTTTTCCTACCAAAATACATGTGACCTTGACCCAAGGTCAAGGTCATCCAAGGTCATGCAACACAAAGCTCTTAATTCAAGACATAGGAAGCACAATGGTGATTATTGGCACTTTCTACCATGAGATATGGTCACTTTTAGTGGTTCACTACCCCATTTTGCTCACATTTCATAAGGGTCAAAGTGACCTTGACCTTGATGATATGTGACCAAATGTGTCTCATGATGAAAGTATAACATGTGCCCCACATAATTATTAAGTTTGAAACAGTTATCTTCCATAGCTCAGGGTCAGGGTCACTTCAAAATATGTATACAATCCAACTTTGAAGAGCTCCTGTGACCTTGACCTTGAAGCAAGGTCAACCAAACTGGTATCAAAAGATAGGGATTACTTTGCCCTATATACAATAGTTAGTTGCCCTATATACAACAGCAACAACAAAAATATACCATATATAGGTCAGGTATCCAATCTCAAAAACTTCAGAGAAAATTGAGAACATGTGAAAAATGACTGTTTTTTAGACAACACTTATGGCCCCTGCGACCTTGACCTTGAAGCAAGGTTAAGTCACTATGTATGTTTTTTGAGGCCTTGTCATCATACACCATCATGCCACATTTGGTATTGATAGACTTAATAGTCTCCGAGAAAAATCCAACGTTAAAGTTTTCGGACGCCCGGACGCCCGGACGCCCGGACGCCCGGACGGACGAAAAGGGTGAGTACATAGACTCACCAAAGATCCTATATACACTAAGATGACTCACTCCGATACTTT
>JAWQFJ010026315.1:5000-23100 GCA_034096865.1 Theodoxus fluviatilis | reverse complement strand
AACTCGCTCCCCTGGGAGTCAAAGCTCTCACCTTTAACTCTGCCGTATCTGCTGCTCTCCCTCTCTCACTCGCTTTCGCTCCTTATATACCTTTACACAATTTCTAGAAACTACCAGCACATTATCGCATTTACTCCCACATTCCTAACTGCGACGCGACTGACTTACTGTGTCACAACAAGCTAATATTAGCCTAACTCGGTCGCGCGCGGGTCAAGGCCGTGACCTGACTGGTAAACACGCCTGCGACGTTGCCAGCATTATCTAGAATATTCACAACACACACATAGGCGTATTTAACGTGTTGTTGGCCGTGTAATACACACAGAGTACTGGTGTATGTAAAGTTACGATCACACGTGGCAGTTACTTGCATGTGTTGAATAAGTGTGTTGCACATTCAACGGTAAAATTACTGCCAAAGAATGCGTAATCAAATGCTTTGAAAACAAATCCCGTGAATATTTATTTTGAACATGACAGATTTGATTCATGTTATGCACTACTGGGTTTCAAAATGTGTGTGCATGTGTGCGTGCGCGCGCGCGCGCGCGTGTGTGTGTGTTCGTGTGTGTATGTGTGTGTGTGTGTGTGTGTCTGTGCGTGTGTGTGTGTGTTTGCTTGTGTGTGTGTGTGTGTGTGTGTGTGTGTTTGTGTGTGTGTGTGTGTTTGTTTGTTTGTGTGTGTGTGTGTGTGTTGCACACGCCACTCACCAAAGACAGTCAGGTCGTAGTCAGTGCTGGGAGGGGACGTACTCTCCACAGGTCCTTCCCTGGCAGTGCACCTGTACAGGCCTCCGTCTGCCTCCGTCACGTTGTGCAACCACAGCACTTCACCTGACTGACCCTTGACCTCTGCAGAGTCCTTGTACCAGGTGAACACGGTGTCCCTACTCACGATGTAGGGGACGCTAAGGAAGATGCAGTGCAGGGAGTAAGGACGTCCACACACAGCCAGGCCGTCTTGTTGTTTGACGATCTCTGGTCTGGACACGACGTCACCTGGGACTACAACCAAGACGACACTGATAATCACGACAGTATGACCATTTGTACAAAATCAAAATGATCCAACGAATAAACGAATGAAGGAACGAACAAAAAACGGAAAGACTTCCAGAGACGGGCCACACTAGTGGACTCATCCGAGAACAGGGGTGTGGGAAGGACAGCCAAGCTAGCGGGCCACAGCATGTGATTGGCAAACGGTATTGGTCTGTTATTCCGCAGTGAATTTGTAGTGATTCACATACGCAATAAGAAAAGAATATCAAGATTCTATTTTTTTTAACTTGTAAAAACGCAGCCAATCAGATGCTGTTGCCCGCCAGCTTGTGTGGCCCGCCAACTTGGCTGTCTTTCTGGCACATATCATAACCAAGACTTGCACAGCATTTTATAACTTGGAACATACCAACGCTTGTCCTTTGTGCCAGATCGCACTGCAGTAAGTGGAATGACAATCTTGTCGTAACTAGTGCCCCGAAGTATTTGTACTCATTTACCACCTCCAGTCTGACTTTACCAAGATGCCATTTCTCATGTTCAGATAGGAAACCTCCGTTACGTAAACCATTACCTTTGACTTATTCACATTCACCTCAAGACCAACGTTATCAGCTTCACTTCCCAAAGTATCCAACTGATTCTGTAGTCCAACCAAAGTGTCGGAAATCAATGCTACATCGTTAGCCTACAATAGAAGATACACTGAAATAGGGTCAGGCACAAGCTGAATCCCTTGTTCACCATTATGGATTCCCTTTTCCCACAACATAATTGATTAAAAGAGATAAAAGTATCTACAGTCCTGTTTAAGGTCCCGGGCACTTTCAAACGTCTCAGTGCACCGACTGTTGAAACGAACACAGTACCATACCGAAGCGCATGTCGCTTTGATCATTGTCAACATTTTCCCTTCAGTTCCATTTTTGGCAAGCACCTCCCACAACACCTTCGTATCCACAGAATTGAAAGCATTTTTAACGTCAATAAAAGCAACATACACTTCATGTTTTCTGGCTAGATATCATTTGACAATAGAATGGAGAACAAAACGTTATCGATAGTTGAGTGGCCTCTCCAAAATCCTGCCTGTTCTTCAACTATAACCTCATCAGCATCAGTCTAATCCTGTAATCTTTCAGCTAGGATGGAGGTAAATATTTTGCTCAGAGTACTAGTCAAGCATATACCCTGTAATCATCTGGAGAAAGCGGATCGCTTCTCTTGAATATAGGCACAATAAATGACTTTGTCCAGATTGTTGGGAACTGTCCATTGGAGAATATCACATTTAGAAATGCATGCAAAACTGGTAAAATGATACGTGGCAAACTTTTAATCATCTCTGACAGCATCTCATCCGCGCCGCCCGATTTACCAGTCTTCATCTTTTTAATAGTTATCACTATGTCGTCCTCGTTGATAAGTGAATCAAGATTAGTCAGTTCTGTCTGTGACACACTAAACATAGAATCTTCAATTATAGTAGGATGAGTATTATTCGAGAACTGAAATAATTCACGGAATTGATTATAAAAAACAGGTCACTAGCTATACAGTATTCCTTGTGTTTCAGATTATTAACGCTTTCAATTTTCTTCCAGAATGCAATAGGATCCTTTGAGTTTGCCACTAGTTCTTTTACCAAATTTACCTTGTGTCAAGATGTCTTGTTCTTGATCATTTTCTTGTATCTATTTCTTCCCTACACATATTCCCGTTTGACCAATTCCGACAAAGTGCGAGTGTATCTTCGCAACAAACTCTGTACCTCTCTTTTCATAGTGGAACATTCTTTATCAAACCAAGGTTTGCTCTTTCTTTAACCATAAGCAATAGTCTTTTGCATACATTCAGCAGCTTGAGCAAAACAGGAGGAGTAGGTAGTGGAGGAGGAGGTGGAGGAGTAGGTAGTGGAGGAGGAAGTGGAGGAATAGGTAGTGGAGGAGGAGGTGGAGGAGTAGGTAGCGGAGGAGGAAGTGGATCCCCCTCTCAGCATCCCAATACAAAACCCAAGTTGTTCTGGTGTCAGGTGATGCTTTCACCTTGCCGGAGCCATCTCTCATCACAGCAATTCACCAAATGACAGAATAAAGTCGAGATCCAAGTGTGAATAAATGTTCAAAATTTTCTCCCATAGCTCAGAAATCTGTGAAACTGGCGGTGTCTCCGAGGGTAAACCCGTATTACCCCTACAACTGAGAATTTTAACATATATTTCAGTGAATACTAATAAAAATGAATTCCTTTCCAGGAGTATCCAATTTTAGGACAACATTTGTGTCTAACTCAATACACGTCACTCGAAAGTTACTATCCTTAGCAAAAGGTAAGCAGTATATACTTCGACACTCACCAAACACGTGAAGGTCAATGCCCTTTCTGTCCACATCGGAGCCAGAAGGTCCACACTGGTAGTTGCCTGCGTCCTGTCTTGTCACACTGTGCAGTGCCAGCCTGCTGGAGCTTTGACCTGGGATGACCTCGCCGTCCTTGATCCATTGGTAGGAAGGAGGACGGGACACAAAGGGTGGATGTCCATCCAGTTCACAGTCCATTGTTGCAGTCTTGCCTGCTCGTGTGAAGCCATTCCCGTACACCCTGTAGCATGGACGTTGTGTTGACGGTGCTGACTGACCTGGAAGAACTGAAGGACAGACAACATTTAGTCTACATGACTGACGGCTCTGACTTGGTCTACTGAATTTCCTTCTGTCTGTCAGCATGCTGTCTGGTCTGTTATCGTTCTTTAGTCTGAGTGAGTTAACGTACGTAGTCATGTTTTTATGGTAGTGTGTGTGATTGTATAAATGTTTGTGCATGTGTGTATGTGCGTTCGTGTTTGCGTGTGTGTGTGTGTGTGTGTGTGTGTGTGTATGCGTGCATGTGCGTGTGTATGTGTGTGTGTCTATGTGTGTGTGTGTGTCTATGTGTGTGTGTATGCGTGCATGTGTGTGTGTATGCGTGCATATGTGTGTATATGTGTGTGTGTGTGTGTGTGTGTGTGTGTGAGAGAGAGAGAGAGAGAGAGAGAGAGAGAGAGAGAGAGAGAGAGAGAGAGAGAGAGAGAGAGAGAGGGAGGGAGGGAGGGAGGGACGGAGAGAAGGTGGGAGAGACCGACCGACTGACCGACCGACCGACCAATTTTTATTCAGCCGACGCATTTTGGCCCGTCATAAGACAGTCGAGATCACATCAACGTTGAGGACATTGCAGAAGTTGTGGGTTCCTGAAAGTTTACTAGAATCTAACCAGGGTTTCGCCTTGGGTGTAAGGCAGCACATGACAGATGAACGAATGTCAGTCAAACAATAAACTACGTCTGACGTTTCTCATAACAATTGTGGTTACATTATTAGAAAACGTCAAAATTTTCAAAAAGTGTCTATCAAGTCACTGCACACTGGTAATCAAAGTCGCTGTGTAGGTTTTCCAAGTTTATACATAACTCTGGGAAACAATAGCAGTTCGGAACCTTCATAACCTTTCTCCAACTTCCCTGTTCTGTATATCAACCGCAGACCTACCATATCCGATGTGAGGTTAAGGCTTCGGTGCAGAGGATAAATCCGACTTTCTGATCTCCAGTCTTAGTGGTGCATTGCTCACAGACCTGATATCCTAGCCAGCCAAGGACAGGAACAACTACCTGGTCCTCATGCCGGCTGTCTGTGACAGGTTCCAAGACATCGTGAACACAGACCAGGCCAAGGCTTCGCTCTACACAAGAAGGCACACCAACGGAGACTCTCTCTGAGCTGGCAGTCTGTGTTGTGTGACTGGTTAATCAAGTCCATCCTACCTTCCACAGGAGGACAATCAACTTCCTGTCTTGAGAGTCACCGACCACGAAGTGAAAAGCCAAGAGGAGCTCAAGGCCCCTTCTATCCTGACAGGGGCAGACAACAGCACCATTCCCTTCAACGCCATAGTGCATCATGAGCATCCACCCACTACCCATCCAACCTCAGACGACCAGGACATGAGGAACACAGAAATCAACTGCAACATCTTGCTTTTGCCGTTTGAGCAGCTTGAGAGAGAACGTTAATGGATTACGGGAAACACCTTCTCACACAAGGAGATATGCAACAAGTGTAACAAGACAGATGACATCAATCGCCACTGTCTCATAGAGATCGATCACTCAGCGAAGGTCCAACAAGGAAGTGGGGATGACCATCACCCGAGAAATCTCTGCCATGCAGGAATTGAACAGTGCTGGTGTTGATGAAGGAGGACTGTTGATTGAAGTTTGTATCCATGGGGGCCCTTATGAGAGGCTGATCGACTCAGGACTTTTCTGTATTATTTCTATAGAGAATATTGAAACAGCAATAGTGTTTACATGCTTATGGGATAATTCCATATATGTGCACAATGGTATGAAAATGAAGTTGCAGGCCAGTGTGTTCGCCGCTGATGTACAAAGGGAAACGCTCCATATCACCATAACACATTAAGTTGGGAGTTCAAGTTGACACATTTAGGAATGACTTGATTGCATGTAAATGTACAATTTCAATTCTTTCGCAATCATTAACTCCCCATATCTATGTTCCGTATAACAAAATCGGCTGAATCTGTGCATCAAAAAGTTTGAAAAATACATTTGGAGGTACATAAGCAGGTTTTCTTAAAGTTTTGTTCATAAGGGCGAGAGCTGATCTAGCCCTATAGGCTAGATCAGATTGAGCAGTGCGACAGCAAAGTTTTGGTGTAAATTTAATACCGAGATATTTGTACTCATTTGTTATTTCAAGGTCATCTTTACCGAGATGCCATTTCTCATGCAAAGCCATGTACCCACCTGATCGAAATACAACAACTTTCGTTTTTGCCATATTTACTGTAAGGCCTAATCTATCTGCAGCGTTCTTTAAGGTGTTAAGTTGGTTTTGCAGCCCAACTGCCGAATCTGAGAAAACAACGACATCGTCTGCAAAGAGGAGGACGCAAAGATCTGTCATATTGGGCAGAAGCTGACACAGTGTTTGCCATTTGCATTAATTTCGTCAGCTAGAGAGTTGATCATAATATTAAAGAGGAGAGGACTGATTTTACAGCCTTGCTTTAATCCCACTAAACTGTCAAAAAACGGAGTCTGCCCCTCTGCCCCGCGGACGCAATAATGTACCGATTCATACATGGCTTGGAGGATACGGAGTAGCCTCCCTTGAATTCCATTCCTACGAAGTATGTCCCACAAAACTCGACGATCAATGGAATCGAAAGCTTTTTTAAAATCAACAAAACATGCGAACAGTTTCCGATGCTTATTCAAATATTTCTGTATAATGCCATATAATACAAATATGTTGTCTATGGTAGAGTAACCACGTCTGAAACCAGCCTGCTCTTCTCGTAGTAGTTCTTTCTCCTCTATCCAGCTTAACAGTCTTTTGTTTAGAATATGAACAAACACTTTACTCAACACACTAGTAAGTGCTATTCCTCGATAGTTATCAGGAAGCTCATAACTGCCGCTCTTATGTATTGGATGAAGAATTGATTCAGTCCACAACCTAGGAAACAATCCTGACGTGAATATTTGATTGAAAAGCCGCAACAGAAGAGGTTTCACAATCTGCTGAGAATTCCTTAACATATCTCCTAATATCAAGTCAGTCCCAGCCGCTTTACCTCTCTTGACCTGTGATAGAGCAATTGAGATTTCCTCCTCAGAAATTGTACGGTTGAACACACTATCACTATCATCGTATACCATGGGGTCCAGGTGTAACTCTTCACAATTACTTGTGACAAAGTTTGGTGTATAGAAAAGATCTTTAAAGTGCGTATACCACGCGTCCAAAGAGATACTGTTCGTTGGCACTGGTCCAACCCTTAGCCTTTTAACTTCTTTCCAGAAAATCTGTGAATCATTTATGTTGTTTACGAGAACTTCACTGACCATATTTCTAAATGCACCTTTCTTTTGTCTAATTAACTGTATATAGTAGTTTCTACTTTTTGAGAGAGAGAGAGAAAGAGAGAGAGAGAGAGGGTGGTGGTGAGTGAGTGAGTGAGTGAGTGAGTGAGTGAGTGAGTGAGTGAGTGAGTGAGTGAGTGAGTGAGTGAGTGAGTGAGTGAGTGAGGTGAGTAAGGTGAGTGAGTGAGTGAGTGAGTGAGTGAGTGAGTGAGTGAGTGGGAGTGAGTGAGTGAGTGAGTGAGTGAGTGAGTGAGTGAGTGAGTGAGTGAGTGAGTGAGTGAGTGAGTGAGTGAGTGAGTGAGTGAGTGAGTGAGTGAGTGAGTGAGTGAGTGAGTGAGTGAGTGAGTGAGAGAGTGAGAGAGTGAGTGAGTGAGTTTAAAGGGCCTATCAGCCTTGAAAGCTATATACGGCCACAGCGTTAACAAACACCTATATTTACCAAGGTATACAAACACTTCACGAGAGTGGAGTCTATGACAATTCACCTAACCAGTCACATGAAATGCATTAAATCGAGTCCCACTACTCATCAGCCCGCGGAGGCTTCAAACACGAAAAAGCATAAAGGGGGACAGGGTAAATTTCACATATCAATTTCCCTAGTCACCCACAAAGCACGGATGGATGGGAGGGATGGGATGGAGCCCAAGGGTTCATCTGCCGTGAAGACCATTCAAGGCTACAACGTACTTTCGCTGTATAGAAATGTGTAATTAAAAGATTACCGCAAATGAGGTAACTGGAGAAATATCGAAAACAATGAAGACATAATACTACTCATAGACGATAATAAAACTCAGAATCTATCCCCAAACAATTCACAGCAAGAAGATTTTTAAACTGTCTGATAGACTGCTCGACCCACTCCGTAGATGAGCAAGTCGAGGGCACTCCACCAGAACATGCAGCATTGTGAACCTTCACTGGCAGATACGGTACTCCGGTGGAGGCTCCGATTGGGAACGGCAGAGCCTAACTTCTTCTCTTCTTGTGATCGATGTGGGAGAGAGTCGCTCGCCCACCACAGAAGATATTTCATGAAGTTTGTTATGTGTCCTGCCGTCCCAGTCGGCCTGACACAGATTAAAAATGTATTTAGTAATACGGGGTACCAGGTCGCTCGCCGGGATCCTGACCGGGGACATGGGAAGGGAGAGAGCAGACTTGGCAGCTTGATCTGCTCTCTCGTTCCCCGGGATGCCTATATGGCTAGGGACCCAGCAAAAGGCGACCTCAGTACCCCAACACTGTAGCTGACACAGATAAACAAAAATGCAAACAAATAATGATGATGGGGATGTGGATGAATAATGATGGGGACTTTCTCTACCCCGCAGAGGCTCTAAGGCCGATAGCGAGTCAGAGACCACAAGGGCTCGTGTCCGTCTCTTGCTCTGGACTACGCCAAGAGCGGCCTCAAGTGCACTAAGCTCTGCGGAGTAGATCGAAATCCCATCCGGAAGGTGAAAGCGCAAGACAGAGTCACGGGTGACAACAGCTGCCGTCACACGATCCCCTTCTTTCGAATCATCTGTATATGGCGGGTACAAATCTGTGTAATTGAATAAAATTTCCCGGAATTCACTCTTGTAAGTGTGAGGGAGGGCAGCACTCTTGACAAATTTTGTTAAATGAGTTAAAACAACAGGCTCAGGCATGAGCCACGGCGGTGACAGCTACAAAGGGTAAGTAAACATTGTGTCCAACCAAATGTTTACAGCCGCGATATCCTCCTCAACTCGTATCCCCAACGGGGGAACACAGCTGGGCTTGGCCGCGTAAATATGCAGAAACTGCGGCCGGACAACACAAGGATAAGTGGGATTAGTCGGGTTAGAACTCACACGAATTACGTACTGCAACGCAAGCTTGCACCTACGTAAATTTAGTGGAGGCTTGCATGCCTCCGCGTATAAACTCTCCACAGGAGAGGTGCGGAAGGCACAGATGACAGAACGTAAACCCTGATGGTGTATTGGGTCAAGCATCGACAAGTACGACTTGCGAGCTGACCCATACACAAATGTCTGTCGAAGAGTATTCCAAGAAATTTGTTTTCCTCCACGACAGGTAAAGATGAGGCATCTAGAGGCAAAACAGGATCAGGGTGTAATCTGCGACATGCACAAAAGTACATGCACACAGTTTTTGATTAAGACAATCACAAACCATTCAAACCCGACCAATTTACAAGACGATGCAGTGACAGTTGCAGCTGCCTCTCGATAAGATCCATGCTCTTGGCATGGCAAACAATAAGAAAATCATCCACATATAAAAAGGAGTGTATTCCGGGAGGAAGACACCTCACGATTCTGTTAATCTTCACACTAAACAGTGTCACACTCAAAATGCTGCCCTGAGGGATGCCTATTTCCTGGGGATAAGTTTTAGACAAAACAGGTCCAACGCGGAATCTTAATGAGCGATAACGCAGGAAATTAGTAATGAAATTTAGAAGTCGACCCCGAAGACCCATGGCGTGGAGATTGGACAAGATGCCATATCTCCACATGGTGTCGTAGGCCTTCTCGAGGTCGAAAAAGACTCCAACACAATGTTCTCGACGCAAAAACGGGTTCCGCACAAGGCTCTCAAGACGTACGAGATGATCAGCCGTGCTACGCCGCCTCCTGAAGCCGCACTGGACGTCACTGAGGACCCCATGCTTCTCCAGGAACCAGACGAGCCGGGCGTTAAACATCCGTTCTAAGGTCTTGCAGACGCAACTTGTGAGGGATATTGGACGCTAATTTACACGGTCTTTAGGATCTTTACCCGGTTTGAGATGGATGGATGGATGGATAATTGGATGGATGGATGGATGGATGAATGAAGTTTAAGGGCCTATCAGCCTTGTAGGCTATATAAGGCCACAACGTTAAAAACACCCATCTTTAACTAGGTAGAAAAACTCTTAACGCCAGTGAGGTCTTGTACAGTTCACCTAAATAGTGACATAAAATCCATTAAATCGAATCCCACTGCCCATCAACCAGCAAAGGCTTTGTGAGCCTTCAAACACGAAAAAGCAAAATGGCGATAGGGCAAAATTTCACATCTCGATTTCCCTCGTCATCGACAAAGCATTAAAAGATAGGTGGATGGAGCCCAAGGGCTCATCAGCCTTGAAGGCCAGTCAAGGCCACAACACACTTCCACTGTATAAGAATGCGCAATTAAAAGATTACCTCAGATGAGGTAAGTGGAGAACTATCGAAAACAATGAAGACGTAGTACGACTCATAGACGATAATATTACTCAGAATCTATCCAAAAATGTATCACAGATAGAGAATCTATACAAATATCTGTCAGACTGCTCGACCCACTTCATAGATGAGCAAGTCGAGGACACTCCACCAGAACATGCCGCATGGCGAGCCTGCACTGGCAGGTACGGCACTCCGGTGGAGGCTCCGACCGCAACAAATAGGAGTGGGTAAGAACAGAATGGCTGATCCCGGAACGGCAGAGCACAACTTCCTGTCTTCTTGTGAGCAATGTGGGGGAGAGTCGCTCACCCCACACGGAAGCTATTTTGTGAAGTTCGTTATGAGCCCTGCCGTCCCAGTCGGCCTGACACAAGTTAGAAATATATTTATTAATACGGGGTACCAGGTCGCCCGCCGGGATCCTACCCGGCGACATGGGAAGGGAGAGAACAGACTTGGCAGCCTGATCTGCTTTCTTGTTCCCCGGGATGCCCATATGGCTAGGTACCCAGCAGAAGGCCACGTCAGTACCCCAACATTGTAGTCAACACAGATGAAGAAATATGCCAAACAAATAAGGACGGGGAATCTCTCTACCCCGCAGAACCTGTAAGGCCGATAGCGAGTCAGAGACAACAAGGGCTAGTGTCAGTCTCTTGCTCTGGACTACGTCAAGAGCGGCCTCAAGTGCACTATGCGCTGCAGAGCAGATCGAAGTCCCATCCGGAAGGCGAAAGTCAAGACGGAGTCGCAGGCAACAACAACTGCCGCCACACGATGTCCGTCTTTCGAACCATCTGTATATAGTAGGTAAAATCTGAATATTTTGATAGAATTTCCCGGAATTCACTCTGGTTAGTGTAAGGGAGGACATCAATCTTGACAAATTTGCAAGATGAATTGAAACAACAGGCTCAGGCATGAGCCTCGGCGGTGACAGATACAAAGGATAGGTAAACATGTTGTCCAACAGAACGTTTGCCGCCGCGATATCCTCCTCAACTCGTATCCCCAACGGGGGGGATACAGCTGGGCTTGGCCGAGTAAAGGTGTGGAAACTTCGGCCAGACAACACAAGGATAAGTAGGATTGGTCGGGTTAGAACACACACGAACGATGTATTGTAACGCAAGCATGCGCCTACGCAAATGAAGTGGAGGTTCGTGTGCCTCCGCATATTAACTCTCCACAGGAGAGGTGCGGAAGGCACCGATGACTGATCGTAAACCCTGATGGTGTATTCCGTCAAGCATCGACGCTGACCCATACACAAAGCAGCCGTAATCTAGTTTGAAGTGTACCAAGGCACGATAGAGTAGTACAACACTCTACCAACTCCCCAGTGGGAGTGAGCAACAACTCTCAGTATGTTGAGTGCCTTGGTACATTTGACACGTAAATGTTTAAGATGCGGTATAAAAATTAAACGTCTGTCGAAGAGTATTCCAAGAAAATTGGTTTTCTCCACGACAGGTAGAGGAATTGCACCTAGAAGCAAATCAGGATCAGGGTGTAATCTGCGACATGCACAAGAGTGCATGCACACAGTTTTCGATGAAGAAAATCAAAAACCGTTTGAACCCGACCAATCCACAAGACGATTGGGAGACAGTTGCAGATGCCTCTCAATAAGATCCATGCTCTTGGCATGGCAAACAATTTAAAAATAATCCACATATAAAGAGAGTTAATTCCGGGAGGAAGACACTTCACAATACTGTTGATCTTCACTCTGAAGAGTGTCACGCTCAGAATGCTGCCCTGAGGGACACCCATGTCCTGGGGATAGAACTGTGACAAAACCGGTCCAACTTGGACTCAAAACGAGCGATCACGCAGAAAATGACTTATAAAATGCAGGAATCGACCCCGAAGACCCATGGCGTGGAGATTGGACAAGATGCCATATCTCCAAGGTAGAGTTGTAGGTCTTCTCGAGGTCGAAAAAGACTCCAACACAATGTTCCCGACGCACAAAAACGTCCTGCACAAGGCTCTCAAGACGAATGAGATGATCAGCCGTGCTACGCCGCCTCCTGAAGCCGCACTGGACGTCACTGAGGACCCCATGCTTCTCCAGGAACCAGACGAGCCGGGCGTTAAACATCCGTTCTAAGGTCTTGCAGACGCAACTTGTGAGGGATATTGGACGTTACTTACAGGGTCTTTAGGATCTTTACCCGGTTTGAGAACCGGAACGACAATAGACTCCCGCCACGAAGGTGGGAAAGAACTCAAAGACGAAATGGTATTAAAAATCTCAAGTAACAACTGAACCGACGGCTTAGGCATCTAATAAGGAATGCATCAGGACCAGGAAACGTATCATGGGCGTTTCTGCAACGAGTTGAGAAGCTCCCACAGAGAAATTGCAAATTGTAAACTTCCGAGTCGAACGAACCTGAGGCCAACAATTTTCTGCTCCGCTTTGTTCCGTTGGAACGACTGATTACAGAAGGAAATAGACGAGTTACGTGAAAAGTTGGCAGCTAGAGCATCAGCAATCTCAGGTGTCGAGTCGACAGTCCTCCCATCAACGGACAGATGAGAGACGGAAGAAGAAACAAAACTTCCCCGAGATTTTCCGCACCATCTCCCACGTCTTGCAAATGGAAGTCCTGGAGGAGAGCTTACTAACATACTCTCTCCAGGACTGCCTCCTGGCAGCGCGGATGGTGCGCCGAGCCAGGGCTCGGAGTTCCTAACACGGCGAAGATTCTCGGGGCATGGGTTTCTTTGAAATAGTCAGAGAGCCTTGTTTCTCTGACAAAGAGCATCTCGACACTCCTGGTTAAACCAGGAACGATGCACCCTCGTGGTGCTGTCGAGGTCTGAGGGATGGACAAGTGGGCAATTTCAAGTAACACTGTGGTAAAAGAGCCTACAGGGTCACCATCGCCATCGAAGGCTTCAACACGGTGCCGAGTCTCACAGAGGGATCGAAAGAGAGTCCAGTCGGCTGCCTGGAGTTTCCACCGAGACGGCCTCTGAGCAGCAGAGGGTCTGGCAGATGTCAGCACGACTGGAAAGTGGCCACTCCAATAAGAGTCCTCCTGCACCTGTCAGGAAAAATCCATGGCCTGAGAGGAGAAACAGAGACTGAGGTCGATGGCGGTAAATGACCCAGAGGCAGGATGAAGATAAGTAGGCTGCTTAGTGCTAAAATATATTAATCATTATCACAGATGATTTGTGTCTAAAAGTTTGACATGAGCGTCAGTGATACGGCCATCTCACAAGGGGTTGTGGCCATTAAAATCCCAAGTAATAGAAAAGGTGGTGGCAACTGAGTAATCAATTCTTCTGGAGGAGTTGGGGGATACATGCACACAGGGAACATATGGTGATGGCTCTGTGGAGTGTTACCCGCACAGCCACTGCCTGCAGTGGAGTGGACAGGGAGACGAGACCATGAGGAACATTTCCCACCAGAACACCCCCCCCCCCCCCCCACAGCTCTTTCCGAAGAAGAAGACGAAAAGGTAGTAAACCCACGAAAAGAGACTTTTTCACAAGATCTTATCGGAGTCTCTTGTAAACAGAGAACAAGGGGATTAAGTAACGACATTAGGAGTACAATCTCCTCAAATTTAGCAATCAAACCTCGACAGTTCCATTGAACAAGTGCTCATTTCTTCTTAGGGGAATGGACATTGCTCTGAGGAACCTGAGAGACGGGATCTCCCGTCTCTATTTCCTTAGAGGCCTGCAGCGCACTGAAACAGTTGTGCTGCTGCAACGAGTCACGCTACCCCTTCAAAAGCCAGTCTTTTGTCGATGGAGCTTTTTTCTCCGACTTCTGAGTTACCTTAGTAGGCAGCCGAGACGACTCAGGTGGCTTGGATACCTTCCTGAGCGTCTCTCCAGAAGTCGTCTGGACGGCAGCAGAAACCGATTCAGACAGCTTTCGGCTTGTCGCCCTTCAGCCATGTGACGGTGGTTTGGCAAGCCACAGACTTAACAGACTTAACCGCAGAGGCAAACGTATGGGCCATCTGAAGGCCTCGTCACAGCCTCCACAAGTCGTCTCGCCTCTGTAAATGATATGTTCTTGGTTACTCTCACTCTCTAATCTCTCTCTCTCTCTCTCTCTCTCTCTCTCTCTCTCGTGCTGCCACTTGGAACAGTTCCAAGAGAAAGATGGATGAGAGCCAGAACAGTTGGCATACTTCAGTATGGTCATCGCCATCGCAGCGCGACAGCAAGAGTCCTAATGATGGCTGAGTTGCTGGCATTTGAAGCAACGTAGTGGGTTGGGGATAAAAGGGTCAACAGCAATTCGAAGTTAGCCGGCCTTCACGAAGGCAGTGAGAGTGGGGGTACCAAAAGTCAACAGGATCATCTTGGTGGGCTTTATCACATCATCACGTTTGGCTGTCAAGTTTCGGACACCCTTCACTTCCTGGTCCGACAGTCATTCCAGTATGTCGCTTTCTGTCAAATTGGCATTGTCTCGGCATCGAATAATTCCTTTACAGGAATTAAAACTAGTGTGAGGCTCGACTTTCACAAATACGTTTGCAAAGGTCGACGCCTTCAGCAGGTTGGAAGAGTGGGACTACTTAGTTACTTCCACAAGAAGGTCACCACTTCTGAGTTTTTTCACCTGCTTGGGCTTACCAGCAATGCCTTGTATGGCTTTTGCAATGGCAAATAGGGATACTTTGCTAAGTGGATTTTGCTGATCGATAGAATAGACGAGGAGAAAGCGAGGCCAGCCGTCGTCATCAAAATAGGAAGTAGAATTGGAAAGGCTCTCCGAACTGGAGGAGACCTCTCTTTGTCTTTTAGAAGGGTGGTTTTTTCGCTTGGTATTTTCCATGAATGAATGATTAACAATTCATCCCCGGCTCTCCCCACCCAACACGGAGTCCAACAAGGGGACACGGTCGGCCAGGGCTATGCCGGGGATATACCCATGTAAAGCGACGTCCTCCACAACTTCACAGTACTGGTTTGACCCATAAGCCGCCGCCCTCGGAGTCACCAGAAGAATCAATCTATATTGATAGGGAGGAGGAAGGGAGGGGGAAGGGGGGGAAGGGGGGGGGGAGAGGGGCCTTGTCCCTACAAGAATGGTGACACATCAGGCAGACGCGACCAGCCGATTGGTCAGACCGGGTCTATCAGACCACCCATCTAGGGGAAGTCCGGGCCAAAGTGGTTGTTGGGTCGACTGCTGCCGCAGCAGCAGCTCAACTCAATCAAGAGGATCCCTTCCTCCCCCGACACGGGAAGTAGCGCACGGCCAACACACTGCCCCACTATGTAGGGTAAAACACGTTTGCTAGGGTCCCAGTTGGTCAAGGATGATGGATGGAGTTATACGGCCTATCAGCATTTTTAAGCTATGTAAGGCCCCCAAGCACGAAAAATCACTAGAAACGAGTAAACGCAAATCAAGTCATGGTGTCCCTATTTATTCGCCTCTTACGAATCGCGTAGGGAGACGCGGTGGGTCAATTCTTACCCCAAACCCACAGGGGGCCAGTTGGTCAAGGAGAGGCAAGTCCAGGCGGAGTCACCTCTCCTTGTTTCCCACATTACCCACCCCCACCCCCGCGGAGAGGTTGGGATTGGACTTTGGGGCGGGGGCTTCTGAGATGCTCCAGCTGCTGCGCGACCTTGATAGGAAGTTTACCTCTGCCACTGTGTGAAACATCACCAAAGATCGTGTATGAATGATAGTAGACCCTAATGCTTATATCGAGTCGTCTCTTCAATCAAGAGGTATAGAATTGAGTGTAAAATTGTTTGGGGGATTAATGTATGCAAAGAGAGTCTCCAAAACCCTCTACTTTTAACGATGACTTGCTTTATGAGTCATTAGGAAAACCAACCAATCAAAACTCCTCAGCTTGCCATATCGTAGCAGAGATGAAGCCGAGTGCAACGGAACGCAGGGATTATCTGAGCCGTGATTATCTGTCTCTGTGGACTCTTGTTTGAAGGAGGCTCGAAAGTGTTTGTTGTTGTCAACATGACCGAGTTCAACTGCTACCAGTTTACCGATTCAGTTAGTAACTCACATTTCGATCTGAAGAATGTAGCGACTTAAACGATCTATGTATGCATTCTATGTAGAACTTTGAGAAATTAATAGTACTATTCGGTTAGGGCGTCTTTGTAGGTATGTCAGTGAATCTTAAATTGAGCATTTTGCAAGCGAACTGGAGAAAAAACGCGGGACATTTGCTTTCATGTGTAAGCGCAATTAATGCCACTTGCGAGGCCTGAGACAAACGCGATTGGACCGAATGTTGTGGCTGGACGCTGAATGTGAGCATTAGTGTCCTGTAATTAAGCACCGTCTTTAGCGCTCATCTCTTAACTCTATTTTTATGCACCTCTCGAACCGAAACACACCTCTGGTCCTGCGGGAGAATCACGTATGATGTCAGGATTGCTTCTGAGAAGCCGCCTCAAGTTGCCATAACTCTAGCTATATGTCTCTCGCGAATATCGTGAGTGGACGAGGTTGGTCACTTCTTACAACCAACCCACAGGCGGATAGATAGATGGATGGGGTTTTACGGCCTATCAGCCTTTTTAGGGCTATGTAAGGCCACTAAGCACGAAAATCACTAGAAGAGTTCCAAGTAAGCACAATTTAAGTCACGATGTCCCTATTTATTCGCCTCGTACGAATCGTGTAGGGGGACACTGTGGACCCATACGGGGAAAGCTGTAGAGGAAAGGCAGGGAAGGATTCCTCGTTACTCACCTCCAGGGTCCCCAGAGAGAGCGAGCAGCAGAATCACAGCAGACGTGAACAGTGTGCAGCTCCTCCCCGCCATTGCTCAAATCTACAGCCTCTTCTTCTCCTGTCTGTCCTTGTGTCGCTCTACACGTACTTAAGACTGCAAACACTCTGTTGGGAAGAAAGTCCGACTCGCTTGGGACACCCAAAGGAGAAATACGGAGCTCCACGTCAACACTGGTCACACCAAGGTGGAGACTGCTGGAAGTAGACACCACGCTTCTCACAACTTGCTGGTGTGTGGCTTACGGCACTAAAGGCCAAATGTTTTTTGTTTGGAGCTGCCTGCTACAAAAAAGTTTTGTCACGCTTCTTGTGGTCGTTTTCGATCTACCGCCAGTGATATGAAAATCCTTTTGAGTAGGGCCTGATATAAATACGGCTGACGGAGACATATGGCTTATAATAGACTGGTTTACAGACTAAGAGATGTTCCTTCGGAGAAAGACGGTGTTTCAATGGACGCATTTTCTCCTTTCAACGGAGTGACGGAAAGCTGTGTGTTGGCTCCCACTCTCTTCAACTTGGCCTTTGTTACTGTTCATGCCTTTCACTGCCCTTCCGTACGTTGCTGTTGGGAAAAAACTCTGCCTCAAAAGGGACATCTCTGTGGCCCTTGACAGCTCCAAGCAACGTCCACAACAAACGTCTGAAGCAAAAATGGTCTGACTGCAATTCCATTGATTTAAAATCAGCATAAGTATTTTTTTAATGGGGGTCGGCTCTCTATTGCGGAGGGCCGCTATTGCGGGGGGCCGCTATTGCGGGATTTTTTTTTTGTCATAAGTTCTTAAGGCCATTTGATTCTTTTTTCCTAAAACGCCAAAAAAAAACATACACGTTTTTGTTCCTTTTTATTAAAAAAACCTTTTCGGGTTTTACCGATAGCGCTCAGCCTAGGCCGCACCCGCCACCCCACCTGACTTACTTAGCCTGTCCGGGGAGTTTCACCTAAACCCGGACGCGTTAGTTTTTGTCACGTTTGTGTCCAACATCAGCGTCGGCCCCTGGAGTTAGGGCGTAGGGACCACCCGTTGAGAGTCAAACGTGGGATGGAGTTAGAATACAAGTGTTTTTTTTTTAAGTAACAAAACTTTTATGGTATTTTAGGCATTTTAGGGGGGAAAAAATCAAAATGGCCTTCAGAACTTTTGACCAAAAAAACTAAAACAATAGCGGCCCCCCGCAA
>JAWQFJ010026314.1:0-30530 GCA_034096865.1 Theodoxus fluviatilis | reverse complement strand
CTGCTTGCAGCGCTGAACCGCCTTGTGCGAGTTAGGACTAGTTTCATACTGGCCGGCCACACATTCAGACTTTGGCGCAAGAATGGCGCAGGTTTGCACTATAATGAAGGGAACCAGAGTATCTAACTAAGCAACGAATAGCTGCACTTCGTTAGAAAAATCGCGAAATTTCCAGACAGCAACTGCCGCCTTTTGAGGCAGTCACGACGCCTACTTTCCTTCCAGGAAGTTGCCAACTGACCGTCTACCAGAGCACAGAACATCTGCCGACGCTGCTGAGAAAGATGTACGCCACTCGTCCATCTCCATCCAGGTCCATAGTGTGGCTGAAGAGCATCTGGCTGGAGATCAACAGAGAGATTGGACAACGCCTCCATGCCCTGGCTGACTTTCCTCTCGTCCCGGAAATGCTGGACGACTCCTGCACCGAAGTCAAGGCCGTGCATGCCCTGACCGAGCCTCTTCTCTGCAGGTCCGTCATGGGAATCACGCTGGAAGATCCCCTATGTGCGGCCCTGACACACCTGGGAGTGACGGTCCTGCCCGCCCTGCCGGACTTCATCATCAGCAATGGCGGCGTCCTCGGCCGCTTCGTCCAGAACTCCAACGACGCTGGAGCCATGGCTTGTCTGAGGATTCTCCTTGAACGCAAAGCAGATTCTTCCGTGATGAATTTCAACTCCAAAGCAGCAGACGACGAGAAAGACGCACTCGTCAGACTCCTCAGTGAGTGTTCGGACCTGAGGGACATCGCAGGGTCAGTCGGATCTCTGGAGCTCTTCATGAACACAGTTGGGAGGCCGTGTTGCCTGAACGACAACCCGAGACTCGCCCCAGGCCTGCGCATTCCCTTCGCCCTCCCCCAGGTGCTGATCGACTGTGGAGGTGACGCGACTCGACAGCAACTTGCTCTGAAGCTCGGGGCCGTACGCGTCACCGTGGAAGAGATTGTGCTTCAAGTGCTGTCCTCACTACAAACAGCAGGAACGCCCGATGAGAACGACAGAAACATCGTCATGAAATTCGTCGTGGAGTCCTGTTTGAACAACGAAAGCATTCGCACAAAAGCAATGTCAGTTTCGTTTCTTCGATCGGGTCCATTGTCACAACTGTTCACAGCCAACTGCCTCTTTGACCCTGAGTGCGAACCTGTCAGACGGCTGTTCGAGCAGGAAGAAAAATTCCCCTTCGAAAAGGACCTTCAGTGCCTCGATGGCTTGAGGCGCTTGGGTTTGAAAGGAGAGAAGGACGTCACAGACTATGACATTCTAGTAACAGCCAGGGTCATCGAGAATCTTCACCATTCGGGCCAAGTCAACACTGCCAGGAGGAAAGCTTCCCAGATGGTGGAGTTTCTGACGGACGGGTCACGTCGCCAAGTGTGGCTTGATTCAGAAGTTCTTCCTGAGCTCAGTGCCTTCAGGTGCTGGCCGTGCCTCCAGTCCCGACCTCATGGCTACCCCGATGTTGTGCCTTTCTATGCTGCAGAACACTGCGTGAGTCTCGAGAAGCCCTCGCAAGTGTCCAACTGCCCAGCGATGCTGGTCGGGTCAGTAATGCCCGTGACCGAATGTGAAGTGGCAGAACCTCTGGACTGCACTTTGGGGCTTTGCAGCCTTCCACCAGGAGACACCGTGGTTCAACACCTTCGGAATGCGATCACCGCATATGATCCTCTGCACCACACACAGTTCATGCCCATCATGGAGACGGCGTTTGGTTATCTGTCTCAAATATCGTTCAGTGACACTTCCAGAGAACTCGCGTCCACGCCGGTGGTTTTCACGGAATCCGACCACTTTCAAAAGCTCGAAGACGTCTGGATTGAGAAGAGGCGAAACGATTTATTGCTGTCTCCATACAAGTTTGCACTCCCAGCCGCACTGCAAAAATTCAAAAGCTTTTTTCTGACCGTCGGAGCCCAACCCTACCAGACTCCTCGAATGCTGGAGGAGGCACTGGAGAAAATTCAAAGGCGCCATCACGACGGCAACGCTGAGACCATCAGTATAAACGACGTGGAAAGGGACTTTGGGCTCGTGGTGCAGATTCTCAAGAGGCTGAGCGAGGAGGACGGAGTCTGCAGGGGGAGCATTCTGGTGCCGATCCACGTTGAAAACGACTCCCGACTGGAGCTGCGGCCTGCCTCGGACTGCACGGTGTGCGACGCGTCCTGGTTGCGCTCTGACCACGACGCCACCGATGCCTCTAAAGGACAGGCGACGGAGGAGAGTGTGATCTACGTGCATCGCGACATCCCGGAGCGGCTGGCAGTAAGGCTGGGGGTGGCCACCCTGACGGAGCGCTGCATGGCGGACGTGGAGGATCTGGAGATGGACCTGGACTACGGCCAGACGGAGCCTCTAACGCGGAGACTGAACACACTGCTCAAGGACTACACGGACGGGCTGGCCGTCCCCAAGGAGCTCGTGCAGAATGCAGACGACGCCGGGGCCACGGTGGTCAAGTTCCTGTACGATGAGCGCCAGGGCTTGGAGGCCCGATCCTTCCTGGTGGATCCCGCTTTTGCCGAGTGCCAGGGCTCCGCGCTCTGGGCCTTCAACAACGCGCTCTTCACGGAGGAGGATTTTAAGAACATCACCAAGCTCAACGGCGCCACCAAGGAATCGTGCACAGTGAAGATCGGCCGTTTCGGCCTCGGCTTCAACGCCGTTTACAACCTCACTGACGTTCCGAGTTTTGCAAGCGGCAACACCTTTGCAACCTTTGACCCGCACCAGCGGTATCTAGGAGGAAAGAGGCGCGGTATGAAGATAGATTTGAAGAGAGCAAAGAACAGAGAAATGATCAGAAAAATGAAGGGCCAGCTGAAACCTTTCCAGGATGTCTTTGGATGCAACCTCGACAACGATCAAGTCGTCGACGGTACTCTATTTCGCCTGCCTCTGAGAACTCAAGCACAAGCCACCCAAAGTGAGATCAAGGCAACGCCGTACACGAAAGATGAGATGGCAGAGCTCTTGCGCATGCTTCTCTCAAAGGCGGGGAGTTTTCTTCTCTTCACCGAAAATGTCTCCAGAATCGAGGTGTACTTCCTCCCTCAAAATAGCAATGATCCACCTTCTCAAGCAGAACTTGTCGGCTGTTTCTCCAAGCACTCAGTTGAAGGGACATTCAGCAAGACTCCACTGAGATATTTTGACCAGTGTTGGAAAGCAGTCGAGAAGTCAACAGTTCATGCAGAGTCATTGATGTCAAAATTCAACATCGAAGAGGAAGTGAATGAAAACGCCAGGAAAATCTCAGACAGAATACCAGAACGTCAGCTGAGCACAACGTGGCAAACCTGCTGGGCCTTGGGGACAGGTCAATCGGCAGCACTATGTCGCTCGGGCAAGATCCCCGGGTTGCTGCCCGTGGGGGCGGCAGCAGTGCCCTTAGAGCAGGGAACTGGTCAACTGCAGGCAAGGACCACGGAGGGTTTTCTCTACTGCTTCCTCCCGCTGCCCATTCCATCGAAGCTGCCCCTTCACTTGAACGCTGCCTTTGCTGTCATGCCCAACCGCCGCCAACTGTGCAGCCGCACCGTGGACGACAAGGCTTCCGTGGAATCTGACTGGAACGCCGCGCTGGTTGCCGAACCCGTCTGCCAGGCCTACATACAGCTGCTGGAGTCGCTGAACTTGACAGGCGAGACGGACTGGAAGGGGTACTACGACCTGTGGCCACAGACTATTGCTGTTCTGCCTGACCTTGCCAAGCACTTCTACGCCGCCATTGTGAAGAAAAACTGGAAAGTTTTTTTTTACGAAGGTCGACAGACCAGCTTCCATAAGGCGGTTTTCCTAGATCGGCGCATTCAAAATGAACATGGAATCCGGAAGAAAATCATCGGCGCGATGATACACTTCTTGAATTCCACAGATCGTGTTGTCGTAGACCTCCCTGACATCATTTTCGATACCTTCTGCCAGCTTGGTCATGATGAAAACCTTTCTGGAAGGACATTGAACCTGGATCGCCTCTTCAAAGAAGTTTTCCTGCCAAACGTGGGGAATGCCTATTGGAGCCCTGCAGACCGGAACGAAATACTGCTGTATGGACTTCAGCATGGGTCTGCGGAACTTTGCCAGGTCATAGCCCAATATGCCTGCATCCCAAGTACTCCGAGCGGCTCATTGAAGTTGCCTCGAGACCTAGTGCATCCTGACCGCAACGCCGCAAAGCTCTTTGAAACAGAGGAGGAGCGGTTCCCTGACCACTCTTTCTGTGATCATTGGGTTCTCCACAAACTCCAGGCCCTTGGAATGGTCACTGACACGGTGACCGCTGACGTTCTCGTCGAAAGGCTCCAAAGCGTCCAGACTTTGGCTACTTCAAGTGTTGACAGAGCTACCAAGAGGTGCCAAAACATCCTGAAGTACCTCACATATGTCGGAAACGCAGGAGACGAAAACGTCAGCCTCTTCGAAAAACTTCGTTTGGAGGAAAAGAATAAACTGGCTTCAGTGGCGTTCTTGCCAGTGCTGAAAAAACCCTCTGACTGGCCCTGCATCTGGAGAGGAGGGACAGAATATTCCTTTGCCAAACCTGGGGACCTCTTCCTGCAGAATCGCTCTGACCTAATTGGGTCACAGGAGCTTGTTCTGGACGAGTCGTCTTTGCAGGGTACCAGAAATCCTCACACCTCGCGGTGTCTTCAGTGGCTGGGCGTCAAGGACAGCGTTCCGGTAGAAACCACCGTTCGTCAGCTGCTTGAGATGACTGCTGCACAGGACCTTCAAGAGACACAGCTGCACTGTCAGGAACAGTGTTGCGAGGCGCTGTATGGTTTCCTTCAGAAATGCTGCACAGGAAGGAAGAAAACTGCCACCACCAGTCTGTTGTTTTCCTCACTCAGCGACAAAGCCATTTTCAGGCAAGGTCAGCGCTTTCTGAAACCAAATCAGATGGTAATGTACCTCAATCCCGACTGCGCTCCGTATCTACACCAAGTGGAGTTGACTCGACAGAAGAAGTATGGACAATTTCTTCGGGCTGTTGGGGTTGATGAAAAGTGTACCCAGAAACAGCTTGTTGACATAATGAAGGACATTCAGCAGAGCTGGACTCTCAGCAAGCTGCCTGAGGATGAAATCAGTTGCTACGTAAACCTGGCTGTGAATCTAGTTGCACTGGATATATCTGGATCATATGCACGAACTGCTGATGTCTTCCTCCCGGATAAAAATGGTCAATTGCGGCGAGCGCCCAGTCTCTGCTTCGACTCTCCGGAGGACACCAGGATTCCGAACCTTAAAAGCATGTGCTTCGTACATGACACTGTCTCGAGAAGAGTGGCGGAGGCGCTTGGTGTGAAGAGTAAGAGAAGGCACCATGTAGGAAGCCTGGTGCAGATGCTGCCATTTGGACAGAGCGAGCCGCTTTCCACCCGCCTGAAGAGAATACTCTCTGGTTACCCCTGTGACGACTCTATCCTGAAGGAACTTCTCCAGAACGCTGACGACGCAGGGGCAACGGAGGTCAAGCTGATTGGGGATTTCCGACACCACCCATGCGAAGCCCTGATGGACGCAAGCTACGCGCCTCTCCAGGGCCCGGCTTTGTGTGTCTACAACGACAGCCACTTCACGGACGAAGACATCCAGGGAATCCAGGACCTTGGTGTGGGCAGCAAAAGCCACGACTTGCTTAAGGCCGGCCAGTATGGTGTGGGTTTCAACGCCGTCTACCACCTGACTGACGCCCCGTCTTTCCTTACGGTGGGACCCGGACACCCAAAGAGACTGTGTATCCTGGACCCAACGTGCACATACGTGCCCGAGGCGAGCCCCTCTTCCCCAGGAGTCTTGATACCGAACGTTGAGGAGGCTGAAGCAGTGTATCCTGACCAGATCAACTGCTACTTGGGAAAGCAGCTGAACATGACGAACAGAGGTACAGTCTTCCGACTACCGCTGCGATCGGCCGAAATGGCGAACGAATCTGGCATTTCGAAAGAACAGTTTAATGAACGTCGTGTGAAGGAGCTTCTGGACACGTTCAAAGAGCAGGCCTTCCGTAGCCTTTTGTTTCTCAAGAGTGTCAGGAAGGTCGGAATATACTTCGTGTCACCAGATGGCACGCTGGAAAGGGACTTCGAAGTCAACGTGCTTGCGTCCGGTGACGGCACAGCTGAGCACATTTCCTCGTTCCTAAAGCAGATGTCAGTCATCGCAAACGACCGTCAAAGAGGCCTGCACGCCATGGGTACCTACGAAGCCGCGTCACGCCTGACAGTCCAAGACACGGGCAACAGGTCCGAAGACTGGCTCGTCGTGCACAGAGCAGGTCTTGGCCAAAACATTCCAGAGTCCGTCGCTGAAGCGTGGCGTGCTGGAGACCTGAAAGTTCTCCCTTGTGGGGGGGTGGCAGTACCGCTGAATCACTTCTCGGAAACTGGGAAGTACCTGGCATTTTGCGTCTTGCCTCTGCCCATCACGACTGGGCTGCCGGTGCATGTGAACGGGCACTTTTATCTTGACCACGAAGCAAGGAGAAACCTGTGGAAAGGAACGTCTGACTACAGAACGGACTGGAACAACCTCATCGCCAGAGACGTTGTCGTACCTGCCTACCACAGGGCTCTGGAAGCTGTCAGAGATTTGTGGTTTGGAAATGACCTGAGTCAGTTGGAAACAACTCAAAAGCTTCAACAGTATAACAGCTTCTTCCCAAAAGTGAACGATACTCAAGATGTATTTTGGCGGAATCTGGCGACTGAACTCTTTCGAGAAATAGCAAGGCGACACTCACAGCTCTTCCCAGTCTTAAACAACGACAGGAAGGTGGAGTTCGTCACTGCTGTCCCCGAGCATGGATATGCTGGATTCTTCAACACGCTCAGGGACTACTATCCTCAGGAAAAGTCTGGTACGTTACAAGAAGGCACCAACGACGCATCTTTCATGGAGGACCTCCTCAAGAGGCTTGGGATGAAAATCATGCAGGTCCCACAGTCAATATGCATTGCCTTTGAAGAGGCAGGAGTGCAGACGCGATCAATCTCTCCAGAGACGGTCATCGACTACCTCGAGTCGTACTCCACCAAGGAACCAGGTCGCTTCTGTTTGCCTTCACTACCAGTCCCCCTGCAAAAGACGGTGCTCAAGACAGTTCATACGGTTCAGTGGATCTACCGTTTCTGTATGAAAAGTGAAAGTTTCTGTAAAGAACTCCCAAAGCTTCCCTTGTTGGTGCTGCAAAACGGTCAGGTCGACGCTTATGGACAAAGGATGGTAATCGTGTCTGCCTACTGCGACCTGCTTCCAGAGAGTGCCGCCTGCTTCCTTCACAGAAAGCTTGTACATCTCGTGAAAGGCTTCGTGAGCCAAGGTGCTTCTTCACTGAAGACACTGGACACAAAGAAGTTTGCTCAGCTTTTGCCAGCGACGCTGAAGGACTCCAGCTGGCACCAAGACGGGGTGGACTGGGAGGAAGAACAGCCCGGTCCTGGGGGAAAAGAATGGATCAGACGAGTCTGGGAGTATCTCGGAGATCACGTGAAGGCGGGGCAGCATTACGGTGCCCTCGACACGAGAGAGAGCTTCGGACATGACCTTGCACCTCTGCAAGACTGGAGTTTGCTGCCAGCAATCTCGCCTGCCCGCATCCGCGTTCTGTACACACTCAAGTCGGCATGGAAGGTTCTTTCTACTGCAGACGTTCCAAGCAGAGAGCGTGCCGTCCACAGGATTCTCCTCAAACTCCCTTTTCCACTACTGGACACATCCACGCTGCCAACGATGTGCACACTCGCAGAGAGTGTCGTCTCGTCAGTGCACAATCCCTTCGGACTACTGAAAGCCCTGCAAGGAAAGGACTGCCCGGGAATATCACATGACGAAGCTTTGTCTCTTCTGCAGTACTTCTGGGCAAACATCAACACATGTCAGCTTTCTGAAAGTGCCAAAGAGTTGAGGCGACTTCTGTCCAACCTGCGGATGTACACAACTCTCGCAGGCTCCCTGTCCGAACTTTTCCAGTGCAGTAGAACTCTCTGTGTGACAGGGTCTGTTCCCGGCGGAGGTCTGAGCACCTGGGCCAGGGCATCAGGATACACGGTTCTGCAGAGCATTTACGTTCCAAAAGAATTGCTGGAGTTCCTCCAAGTCAAAGTGATGGGCGCTCACGACTTCTACGCCGAATGGTTGATGCCGAAATTCCACATCCTCCCTCCCTCATCCCGCTTGCTTCATCTGGAGTTCATAAAGGATACACTTCTAGCAAAAGGACAGGGAGCACGCTATACACCCGAGCAGCAACGAATCATTGATGTCCTCGCCGAAGTGAAGTTCGTTCCAGACGACTCTGGACTGCTGCATCAAGCGAGCGACTACTTTGATCCCAAAGAAAAAGTCTTCGAAGCCATGTGTGAACCGCGACAGCTTCCTCCGAAGCCCTTCTGTGACGCTAAATGGCACGACTTCATGATTCTTGCAGGAATGCAAACCGAGGTGACCGTCCAACTCTTCATCCAGTTTGCAAAGCAGCTGGAGGCAAACCAGAGTCTGACAAATGGCACAAGGGAACAAAAGTCTCGCGTGCTCGTGAAACACCTTTTCAAAAGAAAACATCTTCTCACAGAGGGACTGCTACCAGAAGTACGGGACATTCGATTTGTCGTGCGCTACGACCTTCGAAAGCAGGCCGGAAGTCATGTATTTCTCTCCATCCATGAACAACATCCCCTGTCCTCAGCCCTAGTGTCCTTCGCCGAGTCAGTGTCCTCCCACCACCACCTGCTGGTCTGGACCACCTGCCCCATGGTGGACGACACCTGTGATCCTCGAACCTACTGCAGCCCGGAAACTTTAAGCCGAGTCATGCAGCAGCTGAAGATGCCAGACATTCCCACTCAGAGAGTTGTCATCAAGCATGTGAAGAGGATTTGCCAACGACTGAAGAAATTCACAAAGGAACAAGTGAAAACAATAGAGACGATCATTGAACAAGTGATGAAGGCGATCTATGGCCATTTCTCCTGTCATACCGATGGCATCGAGCAGCTACGAGGCACACCCGTCATCTTCTTGCCGAGTGAGGCAACCATGGCTCGCCCCTACGATGTCATCATCGACCTACGGGAAGATGAAATGATCCAGAGTTATTTGTACAAAGCGGACCACAAATTCGGTCTCTTTTTCTCCTTGTTCACGAAGCTTGGCGTTTCCGAGTATGTCACAGTCAATCATTATGCTCGCATTCTCGGGAAAGTGAAGCAGAAAGCTGAGGATGAGGAACTGCATCCCGAAGAACTGAGAGTGGTGTCCATGGCAATATCGCTACTCTTTCAATGCATGAAGAGCAAGAATGAAGCAGTTCGAAAAGTTACAGAGGACGTATTTTTCCCAGATGCTGAATGCGTTTTGAAGCCATCCAGCGAACTCATTCTCGCCAACAGCGAATATCTTGAGGACCGCTGCAAAAGCGCCAACTTTCCATTCTTCCTTGGCTTCAGGAAACTTGAGGTCAAAGGGGTGACAGACCCCGAAGCCGAAATCAAAGCTCTGCCGGAAGAGGACAGACCCAAGCTGTTGACAGACGTGGTGGAGGAGAGGGTTCTGGAAGACTGTCTTCAACAAGCATCTGAGGGGGAAACGTCCATGCCATACTCTCGTTTGATTCATCACGAGGAGTTCCACCAGGGGGTTGTCCGCATCGTCCAGCATTTGATGACAAAACACGACAAAACATTTGACCGGAGCATTGCCACAACTGTGAAACAGACTTTGTCTAGAGTTAGCGTTCTTGAAGTCCTCAAGTTAGTCACAGCACTTCATTCGGATGGAAACATCATTCCAGACAGCGAAAGTCGTGCTCCGTACTTTCATAAAATCCGAGAAACTCAAAAGCTAAAGTACGTGACCATATATCTTGTGCGAGGCACAGAGAGAAAAGATGGCGAACATTTCGCACTGATGGGAATAGCCAGAGTCCTGTCAGAGGTCTTGTCCATCCACTGCAACCACACTGAGTTGCAACCTTTGCTGCAGTGCATACTGGCCGCAAGAGACACGCCTGAAGAAATCAGCAAAATCTTGGACTCAAATCACATCAAAGAGTACATCGCTGGTGACAGCCATCAATGTGAGACAGTCTTCCCGATGCCAGGAACGTTCATTCCTGTAAAATTTCATTGCTTTCTCGATAACTCTTTTGCCGAGTTCGAACCAGGAGAGTATGTAGGCATGTGCACGTACGATCCCGCCATTGATGACACTGGTGACATTGGAGCTGAAGGAAAAGCTGCGGATATCGATGGCAACAACCCAGTGTTCATATATGCCATAGTGAGGCAGCGAATACCGACACTGGGGCCTACAGGGGCTGCAACATGGCCGGGAATATCGGAGCGCTATGAGATAGACGTCGGCGGCGAAAACCCCGTCATCCAAGTGTCAGCCACGCAGATGTACAAGTTCCACAGAGGGAAAGAGACTCCGTGCGTTGCTCTCGTTCCTTGCGATCCTTCCCGCTCCGCCTCTCCCCCCACCTCTCCACCACAAGCATCCGCCACTCCTCCCAGAGAGAGCGAAGACTTCAACACCATCCTCAGGAACATTCGACAGCAGCTGACTGCGGCCTTCGACTTGCCGCCAACAGAGAGGAAGCGGGTGAAAATGCGATTGCTGCTGACGTGGCATCCCGACAAGAACGCAGGCAGAGTGAGCCTCGCCACGAAGGTAGGTACATGTAGCGTAGAGCCCTGCAAGCTCCAGCATTCTCGTGCATTTTTGTGCGCCATTTGTATATAAGGAAATTTCTGCATATGCCATGACCGAAACTTTTTTCTGTCTCCTATAGGATTTCGATTCGGTATTAGAAAGTAAATAATTCGCACCGCATAAATCCTAGTACGTAGTTGTTATGTCTCGTGTGAACAAAATAAATACACAGATAAAGTTCTACAAAGTTCTTGATATCATTCCTTTTGAACGCACGTAGGTTTGACTTCATAATTCCTTAATCGACGTTATCATTTTGATTCCACTGTTTAGAGATTATGAAGCTACTTATTACAAGAATTTCCTGTTATACATGGCGCAGACAAGACAAACTGAAAATGAAATAATATGCTCTACTACTTTATTATTTGTGGTTGTTTCACACCAAAATCAAAACTACCGATTAGTGCTGAATTTTTATGTACACGTATGTATAATTCCTGTACGATGGCAACCTTAAAATTCATTTCTGAAAACTTGTTATGCTGCAAAAAAAAATCAAATGCTCCCAGTCCAGTTTCGTTTCAATCTCCAGTCAGGATACCCTCTCCCTCTACCTAGGTGACCCAAAAAATACTGGAGTACTGGGGGCGCCTGTCCAAAGGAGAAAACATCCTTGACGACGCAGACGAGCCCGAAGATGGCGGTCCTTCGCAACGCGCAACTCACCAGCGAGAGGACGACGTGTTCCGAGCCGCTCGGAACCGTGGCAGTTTCTACAGACGGCAATGGGACGAATACTTCGAGGACAACGATAGGGGTAGGGGAAGGTATTCAGCTGGAGGTGGGGGTAGAGGCCCGTTCTTCTCGTCGTCGTCGTTCAGGAGGAGGTTCAGAGGCTCCGAGTCCTGGCACAGCCGTGTGGGGAAGGACAGGAACCCCCAACCCGGGGAGGCGAGACGCTGGCTACGGCAGGCCGTGGCAGACCTGGACACAGCCCGGGGTCTTCGGCAGCTAAGCCAGACGGACCTGCCCAGGTCTCTCAACTGGGTTTGCCTACAGTGCCACTACGTGAGTACGCGTGCATCGAACTATAGCCAGTCACCCAGAGTACATATACATTTGATTTAGATCACCACGTGAGCTCACTGCAACCGGACTAAGAACTCGACGTGTGTGCGTGAGCTCCAGACTCAGGCTTGAGAATTAAAGACTCTCTTTTGTTGTTTATCTCCAACACCCGGGTCTCAATCTGCTTTACACTGTAACCACCCCTTTCATACTCTTCTGTCATCGGCCGTTTGATCCATTCTTGGCTGTCGTCTGACGACACGCACAGATATAGAAAGATAGCACGCACAGAGGCCACCAGTGCCATCTTCAACACCCCAAGGAATCTTCCTATCCGACGCTTGGAATTCCACGTAAGACAATGTATGTCGGAATCAAAACTCCGCCACAACACCAGTAAAATGAACTAAGGCCATAACAGAATTCCCCATTTGTTTTCTCAAACCCAGTCTGCAGTCTTTAGTTTTCGCGGCTTACTCTTGCAACTGCAAGAGTTTGTAAGTTTCCACATAGGGAAGTTTTCTCTAGTATTGGCGTGTCTTCTTCCCTTTTGCCAAGAACGAATCTTCTTCCTTGTGGAGTTCAGCAAACGTCGACAGCAGTCCATCTTTTGAAGTCCATCTGGGGGGAGGAATAAATGCTGTCTTCTTTTTGTTGTGTCCCGATTTCCCTGTCCCCAAGAAAGCCCAAAGGGGGCTCCATCAGATGACCATGATGTGAAACTGGGAAAGCAGCAGGCAAGCATCAGATCACTGCACGGACTGCAGCATCAGAACACTGCACAGACAGCAGCATCAGAACACTGCACAGACAGCAGCATCAGAACACTGCACAGACAGCAGCATCAGAACACTGCACTGACAGCAGCATCAGATCACTGCACTGACAGCAGCATCAGATCACTGCACGGACTGCAGCATCAGAACACTGCACAGACAGCAGCATCAGATCACTGCACAGACAGCAGCATCAGAACACTGCACAGACAGCGGCATCAGATCACTGCTCAGACAGCAGCATCAGATCACTGCTCAGACAGCAGCATCAAATCACTGCACGCACTGCAGCATCAGAACACTGCTCAGACAGCAGCATCAGATCACTGCACGGACTGCAGCATCAGAACACTGCTCAGACAGCAGCATCAAAACTGCACAGACAGCAGCATTAGAACACTGCACAGACAGCAGCATGAAACTGCACAGACAGCAGCATCAGAACACTGCTCAGACAGCAGCATCAAAACTGCACAGACAGCAGCATTAGAACACTGCACAGACAGCAGCATTAGAACACTGCACAGACAGCAGCATGAAACTGCACAGACAGCAGCATCAGAACACTGCTCAGACAGCAGCAACGTCGATTCCTCTCGAACGATAATTGTTCAGTATAAATCTCGATATTTACATTGTTTTCTGTGATTATTAAAGGCGGTAGTATGATTTGAGCTGTGGGGCTCAAGACTTGATTGTAGAAGAGCTCAGGTATGAGTCAAGTCGTGACAGCTTTCCACGACTTTAATCATCTATAGGTACGGGAGCTGCTGGTTGACCCAAGGCCGGATGGTAGTGGCCTGGACCAGTCCGCGGTGACAGTGGTCTCTGGTGGTAATATTTCAGTCCGTGCAGCAACACCAACAGCAATACCACTCTCTCCACTGAGTGTGAAACCTCATCACAGCGTACGTGCCAGCCAGCTGATTGGCCAAATAATTCTAAATGATAATGCGTTACAGATGAGAGAGGGAATTATACGAAAACACGGACGCTTGAGGAAGCAGTGAAGCCATTTAGAGAGTTGGCCAAACATTCTAACGAATGAAAATGCGTTAGAGATTAGAGGAAATTTCGCATTTCGTTCAGTGGAGGTGACCCAATTTGGTGACCGCTCGATGAAGTGAGTACAGGGAATCGATATGCAGTAGCAATTAGTTCTGGATTCAGTCAGACAGGAGAATGAAGACTGTTGAAGTTGTTGGATGGGAATTAATTGTAATGGCGCCGAATTGCGCCCTACTGCATTTCATATCATACACTTGAGCCACTTTGCTCCCAGCATGTGAGAAATATTGTTATAACGTTGGTGAATGGTCTCATCTAAATCACGGCCAAAAGTTCGACTAATACGTAGTATCAACGTGAAGAGGACGTGGTATTTCTTTCTTCCACAGGCGGCAGAGAAGGCTCTAAAGGCAGCATGGTATGCCAGGGACGCTACAAATTCGGCCTTGCGGAGTCAGGTCCTTGAAGACATCGCTGATGATCTTGAGGTAAGCTGGGAAGTAAATATTCCTTGTAAGCCTTTTACATGTTATCCCTACACAAGCCTATTTATATCTTCTTATGTCGATCTTTTCAAGCCCAGAGAAGAGTTTGCATTATAAAAAGCACATATAGCACGCTGCAAGGATTTCTTTTCCCTGCAAAGTTTTATTTGGTCTGATGGGACCTTTCTTTGTTTATCGATTTTTTTCATCTTATCTTTGGCATATCAATGCCCAATGGCGAAGAATTCTTTTTATCTGCAGTAGCAATAATTCCATCATGTAACCAACTTTGCAATCATTACTGACAGCAGATTTTGACAGGGTGGGCAGCTCCCTTTCCTGGTAGAAGAAGCAATGCTTTGAAACTTTACTTTTGTTGTTTTTCTTCTTCTTGCTTTGAAACATTAAAATTTGACGATGAAAGAGAACAACAGACCTTTTACTCCCACTGACGTTGTTGTTTACACTCAACAGTCAGAGGAACTGAGGCAGTGGGCACGTCAACTGCAGTCTACTATCGGCTGCCAGAGCAGAATGCTCTACCCAAGCTCCGAGTCCGCTCCCAGAATTCCCTCCGAGCTGTATGATTGCCAACAAGCCAGGAAAGCCGTGGACCTAGCATCGAAGATTGTCTCCAAGGTCATGGCAAAGTTGACAGGCTGAGTAGCATGGGACAGGGGCAGAAGAGAATCTCCCAGTTCCAGTATGAAGACCACGTCACGGTCAGAAGACCCTTTTGTTGATTAGGAATAGTTTTGCTTCGATAGCCATGACAAGATACCTAGAAGCAGATATGAATTGATTGATGTTTTATAACATTCATATATGCACAGTAGTTTGTTAAATATATGCTTCAGGAAAGCTGCTTGAATATGTATGTATATGCATTATTTGTTGATGGAATCACTGACATGGACTTCTGCATACTTTTTTGGGAATGGTAATTGCAATCATGTGAATTTATATAATATGAACAACTATTGTTGTTTATCGTGATTGTTCATCATATTTGCATTGGCTTCCTTGATTCGGTATTGAAGGAATGACATATGACAAAATGCCATGTCTGGATTATCATTATCCATACTTTTTACTGATTATGCCCATTGACGTGTTGTTGTTTTTTCAGAAAGATGACCATGATTGTCACCTGCTCTTTTATGATGTAGCACATGATTCTTGTTGATCCATGTCACATATTCCATAAAAATGTTGTTTGTTAGGATGTAACAGTATTGTCATAATTGTTCCAAATATTCTTTGACAATTGATATTACATTGTATATGATCAACCCATTTCTAAGTCAGTCAATGACATGCTATGATTCAGTGATGCCTGCTATTTGCACTTGTTGCAGCCTCCAATGCTTAAGGTCTCTATTTCCAAGGCAAAATAGTTTTCTGCTCATTGATGAAGTTAGTGTTTCTATTGCATTAGTGTTACAGTAAAGTTCACTGTAGGGGTGTTGAATTTATTTTTGGTGTGTTAGACTGAAACTGCATTACATTATCATACCAATATCATGCTTTAAGAATATCTAATGTGTAAAAGTTGATGTTATTTTCATGTGAACTTGAATTGTAATAGTGTCTGTTTATGGTTGTATTTGCAAAAATGTCCCCTGTTTTAAGTTTCATGCCATATTGGAGGATATTGATGCAATAAGTTATGTCACTGAATCATGAAGTCTGAGTAAAGGTTGTATTATAGAGGGAAACAAATTATATGCTCATTATTGAATGAAACAATCAAGAAGGCATAGTTTGTCGTAAAGATATTAAGAATCATACCTACATCTGGACACCAACCCTGCTGTGTGAAGCTGTGACTTAATTACCAGTTGCAAATTAATCTGCATGCTTTGCTATTCTGATAAACATTCCATGAATTATGAAATAATTCCATTTGTCCCTCAATGTTGGCTTGTGTATTTTTTTGGTAATTCCATGACAGATCTTCTGTGAGTTATTTATGGTAAGATATGCTTGATTTTTTTTCATTACTTGACAGTTTTTAATGATGGTGCGATTACTCATGTATTTTTGACACAATATCCTAGCTGGTGATTATTCATATGTTCACTTTAATGTGCATGTACATGCATACTGAAAATAGTTACATGATATAACTATAGCTGTTACCAGATATTAGATATAGTTTACATACTGAATAATGATTGCACTTTGGTATAACAAATTTGATGTTTTTGCTCAAAGATATATTTCCACATTTGTGAACTTCATGCATTCAACACAAAACTCACATACACAACAACAGTCTTAGGCAAAAGTGATAGAAACTTTTGACAATTTTTATTCATTTTGTAATCATAATTGTTGACATCATATGATATTTTTCGTCCCATAACATTTCCAGGTTCATATAATTGTAATTTCTCACATTATACGAAACTTGACATCTTCACAGTTTCGACTTCTTGTTCAACAATTACATTAATGACTTCACAGATGACGATAAACTAAAATGTGTCTCACTTCTAATGTCGTTTAATGATTTATGTAAAGCTTGACAATATGTGCATAGTGTTGCTGTGGCAGTGTTGAACCCTTCAGCCTTCATGATGCTATGCAGAAAACCAGAATATATGTACCTATCTGACATAGGGTGAAGGGGGTGGGGAGGTGGTGGTGGGTGTTTTGTGTGTCTGTGTGTGTGTGTGTGCACACGTGTGTGTGTGCGCGTGTGTGTGAAGAGGCGGAAACCAAACCTTGCCATGTTACAATGTAAATAAGGATGGACTTATGGACTTTTCCCCCAATACTAGGAGATTCCCTTATGTGCACTATTATTGTCGTGTGTTTGTTTCTTATTGATACTATAATAATCTATGCAAACATATACATGTACATGTAATGAATCAGATATGAGAACACAAAATTATCCACATGGAGGTGTGCACATACATCATCAACCAAAAAATCTAGTATGCAATTGTAATAGTAACTAAAATGTAGCTTTTTGGCATTTTGATCTTTTTATTGTTGTCCATTAGTGTTGAAGTAAGAGAAAATGGCTGGATGCAGCTCATTTCTTGTTATTATGATCTTGTAAACAAATATTTTTGTTAATAACATGTGTCTGTGGATGAGAGTTTAACATTTGAAACATCTGAAGGTATATCCTAATCTTTGATTTTTGGAATGTTGACAATATGGACATGAGGGAAGAACAAAGAACATGCTTTATCCACACATGAGTATCACTGTTTTGAAGTTTGTATCTATTTCATGATGTCTAATAGATGCTACAGTGTGATGGTAGCAAAGCAAGTTCATTTTCATTAATTTCATTCATTTTGTGTGCACATATATGTTTTTATACTTGTACTGTGACTTATGTGACTTATAAGCATACAAGGTTGAGCAAACTATAGTAATGATATCCAAAAGTTAACATACCAGCTACAATGTTCTTGGTGTATGTATCAGTGTATTGTCTCTTTATATGAGCCTGTCATAGTAGGGCTATTCTCATCATGGACCAATAGAACATTATAACATAACTTACTGTACATATTAAAAATTTATCATGAGCTCCCTTCTTTTCATAAATCTACATCTAAAGACTAATATTGCCAGAGACCACATTTGTACATGTACTCATCGAGTTGGATGATGACTGTTTTTGTAAGCTAGAATGCAATTAGCTCAACCCAGAATGTAAAATATTCACATTGAAGTGTACTGATGTTCAAAATAATACTGTTGTAACCCTTTTTTGTTAGCAAATCTCTGCACATGTTTGTTTTCCATGTGCCCAGTTTAGCATGCAGGCACAGATGACAAAGACTGTGAACAAGCAGAGATTGTGTTGGAGGAGATAGGTATACTTGCTGAGATGGCCTTCTGTTCTCTCTTATCATTTCATAGCAATAGGGGGGAAAAGGTGGTGAACTATTGTAAACATGATTGCATGCTCACATACACATTATAGGTAATGTGCCTTGTGTAATGTTGTTGATTTTCATCTTTATTCAGGATTTGCAACTGTTATCATTTTATTACCAGTAGTTTTCATGTTGCATCAAGTAAATCATGTTTACCTTTTTAAGCCTGATATTTGTGCTGTATAAACTTGTTCTCTAGATGTAACACTATACAGTAAAATAAACTTGACGTTATACATGTATGAAACCTTTGAATTTGTAGTTCAGAAGCTTATCACATGTATGTTAAATTCACAGTTAGCATGATTAGAATACAATAGCCACTGTAACTTCATATAAATGCAATATTTTTTCTGAGATTCAAGCTACATGAAATGAGTATACCTGTGCATGTAATTAAATGAACCATACATTTTTGCAATGAACACAATGAAATACAGATGCATCAGTGCACTAATTCACAGAAACACACTTGTTCTAATTGATACACAGGTGTAAACTGTAATAATCATCATTAGTTTATGTTCAATGACTTATGTAAGTCTGTATGTAGATCATGTAATTATTGTATAAATATCACTTCATCTAAGAATATTTAATGCATGCTCAGAAAATTACTATTATTACCATTTCTATTGCTACATAACTGTTTGGATGATTACCATGTGTATAATATTTATAAACTTCACAAAATGACAAATTTTGACAAATCAGTTTAATCCAGTACTTGCACTGTTTAAGAACAGTTTGAAATAATCTGCTTGTTTATTTTATCCTTGCAAATGTTTATAAAATTATGGCATGATGTCACATGTATAGTCATTCAGTGTTTGTACAGAAGGTGAAGTCCAGGGGTCAGAACAGAACGCCTGCCTACAGTGGCTTGTGGCCAGCAGGTGCAGCTTTCAGAGCAGCACAGATCCTAGAGTTGCATCCTTGGGCAAGGTTGAATGATTCTGCCACTGACAATCTTCAGCCTTCTAAATAAGTCCATCAAACGGAATCTTCTCTCCTGTCCCTAAGCTCTCTCCAGATGAATTGTTATTGCCAGGTGGATTATCAGAAATATCTGTATATTATACTTTTAATGAATACTTGCTTCATGGTTGCTGGGTTGACTATTAAGTGCTTCAGTATGTCTGAACATTTTCAGGTTGTTATTGGTGTTGCTTCTCCCCCCCCCCCCCCATCCCCCAAGCTAATTAAACCAGTGCATTGCTGTGTTACAGCACTTCTATGCATCCATTTTGCCTTTAAAAATTATTCAATTTTTTGTGCAAAGTCTATATATTTTCACTGTATTTTCCTTGATTTGCTACTCTAATAAAAATAAAATGAGTACAACTTTTCTGCCATGACTCAAAGTGGCATATTGCTGGATAGTCATCAGCAGCATTTTTTTCCTGTGGTGGAGGTTGTATGTGGGTGGCTTTGTATGTTGTCACCACCCAGTGTCAGACCTGGTGGTGTTTTGGTGCACACATGTGTTTCTGCCTGTTTCATGGCGTGTTTTTGCTTGAGAAGTCTGCAATGCTTGCTTGGTATTTTGATTAATTATAAATATTGTCAAATAAGCATTTGCTCACTAAGTGGTCTCAGAGCATTTATGCATGTGTTGCACATGATTTTGCTGGCCTCTGACGTTTTTGCATGTATTGCATATTTTGCCAGATTAGTTTATAGAAAGCACTTAGCGTATTTAGGCCTTAATAGGTTTGCGAGTTTAATAATAATAATGTGTGGATTTATATAGCGCCTTACCATGAGTTAAGACATGCTCAAGGCGCATACATACACAACCATTACAATATACAATAACAGTCAATCACATCAAAGGTAACTTAATAAACTTAATAACATAGGAGTCAGACATTCACTTCAGGCATTCAACAAACTGATGTACAGCGACACCGCTTAACCATGAAACTGGGGAGAGGGGGAGGAGAGACAGGAGGGTGGTAGGGGGCTTAGGCAAGCTAGTACAAAGAGAACAGTGAGGGGAGGAAGATGAAGAAACTTAGACAGGATTCGGGAACGATTTCAATAAGAGGTGAGTTTTGAGAGCAGAGCGAAAGGTCGAGGGAGATGTAGAGTGACGAACAGAGGGGAGAGGTCATTACAGATAGAGGGAGCCTCGGATAAAAGAAAGAGCGTTTACCAAATTTTGTTTTAACTGGAGGGTCGTCCGGGACCCGAGGATTCTTGTGTCTGCGCAAGAGCGTAGCTGTCTAGCGGGTGTGTAGGTGCGCATGGGTTTAGAGAGGTATTGAGGAAGGGATTCAGCGAAGTAATGGTAGCAAAGACAGGCAATCTTGAATTGGACTCTAGCACTAATGGGCAACCAGTGGAGAGAGCGGAAGAGAGGAGTGAGATGATCTGACTTTTTGTCTTACAGATGAGTCAAGCTACAGCATCTTACACTCTTTGTTAATGAATCTATTGTATTTCTCATGTTGTTTGTGTTCAGAGAATCTGTCATGACCAAGATAATTTGAGAAAAATCATATTAATTCCTTGGATTGTCACAGAAGGTCTCTGGTGTAAACATCTGTTTTACCCAGGTACAGGATTTGCCTGGTTTTGGCATCCTGGGTGCAAGGTTTTCACACTGGGAAATGTGTTCCCTGGACTGACTGACACTAGTTAGGCGCAGGAAGAAGTTTTTTTTCAGTGTTTGTAGCATGTTTAGCTACACCCTGTTCAGCAGAGGCAAGCTTTGTGTTTTTCGATAGATGTTTTTGACTCTCTCTTGGGCTGGTACTCACACTTTCTTTTATACTGTCTTTATCAATGTATTTTATATCATACATGTCGTCCTGTCAGTTAATAATGTTGTAGACTTGTAGAGAACGAGTTAATATTGTATGGTAAAATGGGTGTTCTGTTTTTAGATTCATATTTTATACTTTATCTATCCAGTCTTCTTTCCAGTCTATCTACATCGTTCTGTCCAGTCCACTATCCATTGCTTTCTGTCCACATACAGCTATCTTTTGTCTGTGGTATTTACTCATTGTGGACCTACTGAAGTATATGTTCTGGCCGGGTCTTTTTTTCTGTGGGTTTTGGTAGGAAAAGTTTACATGTGCGATTTTTCTGGTTTACTGCTGTGAGGGGGTTTCTCACTGTGGGAAGATTTGAGGGTGTAGCCCCTGGTGGTAGACGATGGTGTGCTGTGGCGCGGCATTGTTGGCAGAGTGAGGGTGTAGCCCCTGGTGGTAGACGATGGTGTGCTGTGGCGCGGCATTGTTGGCAGAGTGAGGGTGTAGCCCCTGGTGGTAGGCGATGGTGTGCTGTGGCGCGGCATTGTTGGCAGAGTGAGGGTGTAGCCCCTGGTGGTAGACGATGGTGTGCTGTGGCGCGGCATTGTTGGCAGAGTGAGGGTGTAGCCCCTGGTGGTAGGCGATGGTGTGCTGTGGCGCGGCATTGTTGGCAGAGTGAGGGTGTAGCCCCTGGTGGTAGACGATGGTGTGCTGTGGCGCGGCATTGTTGGCAGAGTGAGGGTGTAGCCCCTGGTGGTAGACGATGGTGTGCTGTGGCGCGGCATTGTTGGCAGAGTGAGGGCGTTTGCTGTGATTAGTCGGACTGTCTTTTTTATATTTGTCAATTTACTGCAAACAGGCTTTTAGTAGTTGTTAGAGGTTAAGTCATCAGTTTTTGCTTGTTTGTTTGTTTTTGTTGTTTTTTTTTTTTTGCTGTTGTGGTTTTATATTTGCTTGCTTGATACATTTCATGATATATATAGAGCCTGCAGTTGAATTTTGGTACTATTTGAATTTATGTGGTTTGAGTGATATTGTTAATTTGTCTACACTAGAGTTTATATTTTAGTTCAATAAACCTTTGCTATTTGTTTATATAATCTTATGTGTTCTGTTGTATTACTTTCAAACCTAATTATCCCAGGGGCTGGAAGTTTCCTCTTTCGAACTGTGAGGGGTAACACCTCCAGTCACCACCACCTAGTGACCCCTGACACTTTCATGTTCATTCAAGCAATTTTCAGTCACACCACCTAGTGACCCCTGACACTTTCATGTTCATTCAAGCAATTTTCAGTCACACCACCTAGTGACCCCTGACACTTTCATGTTCATTCAAGCAATTTTCAGTCACCACCACCTAGTGACCCCTGACACTTTCATGTTCATTCAAGCAATTTTCAGTCACACCACCTAGTGACCCCTGACACTTTCATGTTCATTCAAGCAATTTTCAGTCACCACCACCTAGTGACCCCTGACACTTTCATGTTCATTCAAGCATGGCTGTGTACATATGTTCATAGGTAGGTTGTATGATGCAAAATGCCTTCAGGAATGTTGGAGTGAGAAACTAAATGTATTACTTCCGTCATATTTGAACAGTGATAACTGTATATGTATGATGATGAATAGTAATGGTGTTGTACGGCCTATCAGCCATTGCAGGCTACGAAAGACCCTTGATCACAAACAAACACAAGAACTGGTACAATAAGAGAAAGACATGTCAAGATTTCCTATTCATTCACCTCTCACAAATCCTGTAGGGAGACTTTGTGTAAGGAGACTTTGTGTAGGGAGACTTCGTGTAGGGAGACTTTGTGTAGGGAGACTTCGTGTAGGGAGACTTTGTGTAGGGAGACTTCATGTAGGGAGACTTTGTGTAGGGAGACTTTGTGTAGGGAGACTTTGTGTAGGGAGACTTCGTGTAGGGAGACTTTGTGTAGGGAGACTTCGTGTAGGGAGACTTTGTGTAAGGAGACTTCGTGTAGGGAGACTTCGTGTAGGGAGACTTCGTGTAGGGAGACTTTGTGTAGGGAGACTTCATGTAGGGAGACTTCGTGTAGGGAGACTTCGTGTAGGGAGACTTCATGTAGGGAAACTTCATGTAGGGAGACTTCGTGTAGGGAGACTTTGTGTAGGGAGACTTCATGTAGGGAGACTTCATGTAGGGAGACTTCGTGTAGGGAGACTTCGTGTAGGGAGACTTCATGTAGGGAGACTTTGTGTAGGGAGACTTCGTGTAGGGAGACTTCATGTAGGGAGACTTCGTGTAGGGAGACTTTGTGTAGGGAGACTTTGTGTAGGGAGACTTCGTGTAGGGAGACTTCGTGTAGGGAGACTTCGTGTAGGGAGACTTCATGTAGGGAGACTTCCTGTAGGGAGACTTTGTGTAGGGAGACTTCGTGTAGGGAGACTTCATGTAGGGAGACTTCGTGTAGGGAGACTTTGTGTAGGGAGACTTTGTGTAGGGAGACTTCGTGTAGGGAGACTTTGTGTAGGGAGACTTCGTGTAGGGAGACTTTGTGTAGGGAGACTTCATGTAGGGAGACTTCGTGTAGGGAGACTTCGTGTAGGGAGACTTCATGTAGGGAGACTTTGTGTAGGGAGACTTCGTGTAGGGAGACTTCATGTAGGGAGACTTCATGTAGGGAGACTTCATGTAGGGAGACTTCATGTAGGGAGACTTCGTGTAGGGAGACTTCGTGTAGGGAGACTTCATGTAGGGAGACTTTGTGTAGGGAGACTTTGTGTAGGGAGACTTTGTGTAGGGAGACTTCATGTAGGGAGACTTCATGTAGGGAGACTTCGTGTAGGGAGACTTCATGTAGGGAGACTTCATGTAGGGAGACTTCATGTAGGGAGACTTTGTGTAGGGAGACTTTGTGTAGGGAGACTTTGTGTAGGGAGACTTCATGTAGGGAGACTTCGTGTAGGGAGACTTCATGTCGGGAGACTTCATGTAGGGAGACTTTGTGTAGGGAGACTTTGTGTAGGGAGACTTCGTGTAGGGAGACTTCATGTAGGGAGACTTTGTGTAGGGAGACTTCGTGTAGGGAGACTTTGTGTAGGGAGACTTTGTGTAGGGAGACTTCGTGTAGGGAGACTTTGTGTAGGGAGACTTTGAGTAGGGAGACTTCGTGTAGGGAGACTTCGTGTAGGGAGACTTCATGTTGGGAGACTTTGTGTAGGGAGACTTCGTGTAGGGAGACTTCGTGTAGGGAGACTTCATGTAGGGAGACTTTGTGTAGGGAGACTTCATGTAGGGAGACTTCGTGTAGGGAGACTTCATGTAGGGAGACTTCGTGTAGGGAGACTTCATGTAGGGAGACTTCGTGTAGGGAGACTTCATGTAGGGAGACTTTGTGTAGGGAGACTTCGTGTAGGGAGACTTCGTGTAGGGAGACTTCGTGTAGGGAGACTTCGTGTAGGGAGACTTCATGTAGGGAGACTTTGTGTAGGGAGACTTCATGTAGGGAGACTTCGTGTAGGGAGACTTCGTGTAGGGAGACTTCATGTAGGGAGACTTTGTGTAGGGAGACTTCGTGTAGGGAGACTTCGTGTAGGGAGACTTTGTGTAGGGAGACTTTGTGTAGGGAGACTTCGTGTAGGGAGACTTCGTGTAGGGAGACTTCATGTAGGGAGACTTCATGTAGGGAGACTTCGTGTAGGGAGACTTTGTGTAGGGAGACTTCATGTAGGGAGACTTCATGTAGGGAGACTTCGTGTAGGGAGACTTCATGTAGGGAGACTTCATGTAGGGAGACTTCGTGTAGGGAGACTTTGTGTAGGGAGACTTCATGTAGGGAGACTTCGTGTAGGGAGACTTCATGTAGGGAGACTTCGTGTAGGGAGACTTCATGTAGGGAGACTTCATGTAGGGAGACTTTGTGTAGGGAGACTTTGTGTAGGGAGACTTTGTGTAGGGAGACTTTGTGTAGGGAGACTTCGTGTAGGGAGACTTCATGTAGGGAGACTTCATGTAAGGAGACTTCGTGTAGGGAGACTTTGTGTAGGGAGACTTCATGTAGGGAGACTTCATGTAGGGAGACTTCGTGTAGGGAGACTTTGTGTAGGGAGACTTCATGTAGGGAGACTTCATGTAGGGAGACTTCGTGTAGGGAGACTTTGTGTAGGGAGACTTCGTGTAGGGAGACTTCATGTAGGGAGACTTCATGTAGGGAGACTTTGTGTAGGGAGACTTTGTGTAGGGAGACTTCGTGTAGGGAGACTTTGTGTAGGGAGACTTCATGTAGGGAGACTTCATGTAGGGAGACTTCGTGTAGGGAGACTTCATGTAGGGAGACTTCGTGTAGGGAGACTTTGTGTAGGGAGACTTCATGTAGGGAGACTTTGTGTAGGGAGACTTCATGTAGGGAGACTTCATGTAGGGAGACTTTGTGTAGGGAGACTTCATATAGGGAGACTTTGTGTAGGGAGACTTCATGTAGGGAGACTTCGTGTAGGGAGACTTCATGTAGGGAGACTTCGTGTAGGGAGACTTCGTGTAGGGAGACTTTGTGTAGGGAGACTTCATGTAGGGAGACTTTGTGTAGGGAGACTTTGTGTAGGGAGACTTCGTGTAGGGAGACTTTGTGTAGGGAGACTTCGTGTAGGGAGACTTCGTGTAGGGAGACTTCGTGGGTCAATTCTTACCCCAACCCACTGGGGGAAACTGTAAATTTTTTTTATTTAGATTGAGAGATGTAATACATGTATTAATAACAAAAGAGGGTTGGTTGGTGGGAACCTAGGCACAGGCTGGAGCTATAAAGAGACAGACAGTCTCTTTACTCCAGATAGCAGGAGAAACCCCCTGCTATCACAGCGCCAGATGCAACAGGGGTGCTGGTGGTTGAGCTGGGCAGACAGGCAGGGAGTGTAGAGGCGATGTGCTTGCTCTCTCTCCCTTCACTCCCTCCAAGGGGTCAGCAGACAAGGAAGGCTTGGCATCAAATTTCTCCATCTTTATTCATGGTAGCCGACAGCGCAATGCAGACAAAGCTACTGTCCATGGGGATGACCTTTCCATGACCTCTCGCTATGGCCTCCTGACCGCCGTCTGTCGTGTCTCCTTCTCTGTCTGTGCTGATCTCTCATCCTATCTCTGCCCATGTGTCGACACGGCCTTTATATAGCCATCACGCAAACGAAATTTCTAAGCAGAACTTGGACAAGGGATTCCCAGTGGACGCGAAATTGTGTTAACATGACAGCTTCTAACAACTATTTGATGCTTAAATCAACAATTTCATATGACAAGCTCCTCTCCGTTGGAAAGTGCGTTAATCAAAGCACACTCTGCGTCAATGAATGAATTCCAAAAGTGATTTGTATACAAATGAGTGACAATTGAAGTATTTATGGCGCGAATTAAATCAGATATGTATTCATCGTTTTCTTTTAATATTAGGTTATCGTTTACAACTCACGGAGTGCAGGTTGCCGTATATGGGATGGTTGATAAGGATAAACAATATGCATATATTCAATACTACAAACAATACATGATACATTAGATGAATAAACTCTAAAATTCGATGTGCCCTCAAGCACTGGAATAGAAGTCGGAAGTCAGACGCTAAAGCGAGTCTGTGCGAATAGCATGTATCTCTAAGGCAGCAACAGAGCTTGAGTGCAACGCGCCTTCTCACTATCTCTGCAGTTACAATCCACGCACACTAGAATGGGAATGGGAGATAGTACGTTTAACTACAATGATCTGGATAAATCTCCCCTATTCTCACCCTCTTACAATAATATTAAAAGACAGCTGAAAGACTATGCTGATTGTATCAACTCAACATAATGAAACAATACATTTCAATATTTTATTGCATAAATTCATGCTAAACCTTCCTGAGAAGGTGTATCATCACTATTTGAGCAAAGAATGAGGAGATGAGACAAGGGATTTTTGGTGACTAGTGTTTCTTATTAATAGAAATAAAGATGTCAAAACAATTCAAGCTTGTATCTCCTTGTCACTCCTGTCATTCTCAGGAGAATGAGAAAATTGGCCTCTTGCATAAAATGCTAAAATGTAATTAAAAACATGAATCTGAAATACATTAGGGGGAAAGCAGGCCTTAACACTTTCCTGTCTGCAATTTTTTCGCATGAAATAGTGACTTGTCATACCCAGGGGTACTTGTAGTTTCCTAGCTTGCACCTTCACATTAAATTATAACACATTATATATCACTAGAAAGAGGAGATAATAAGCTTTAAGGTGATTTGCACAATGAAGAAAAAAAAGTTTGTAAATTTTAATGGATTTTTTTATATATTAAAAAATGTAATGGTGGAAGCAAACTGGAAATTACATAAAGTCATAACAGAAAAAAGTACAATTCACAAATTTCCTTATTGTATTGTCCAAGGACACAAACTAGAACATATATACCATATATATTCCAACTGTGGAAAAGAAATCTCATGATTTAGAATTTTAGCAATTTTTCATATACAAACAGTATTTTCCAGGACAAAATCCTGGCCAAGTCACTGTAACCATTACTAATGCTAAACAAAGCCAGTGAGCAAAGCAAATTAGACTTGATTTGATGGACAATATGCACTGGAATAAGCAATTACACACTCCTTGTTTACATATAAATGAAACTAAGCAATGATAAATTTCTGAAACTCTGAAAACACAGCAGCAGTATTGAACAATACATGTACACACAGGTAACAAGTGTAAGGAAAACATCTACCAGTGCTTATGAACAAGACAATTTATCTTGTCATTGAAACAAAAATGCTTGTTGCAGATTTCACACTTGACTGTGGATTTACTTTCAACAAGGAACTAACGATAACATCTTTTTGACCCAAACTGGTTTCATTGCATGGTTAACATTATACACTTTGCTTTCCATCAGAAGAACAGGAGCCTTCTTGTCAATATTACCAAACTGTCCTATAAGTTCTTCAGGAAATGACAGCTGACAATACTTCTCTGGTCTGTTCCACAGTGGAAATGAGCTTGAAAAAGGCAGCCGGGGTAGTAAACTGCAGAGCATCTTTTCTGGTCCTTGTGTTGCGCAGCTGGACGCAGGCACTCTCTGGTGAATGGGGTTGGGGGGGGGTGGAGGGGGGGGGGGGGGGGGAGGAGCAGGGTCATCAGGACCGTTGTCAAAGTCCCCATAGCCATTCATCCTGGAGAAATGGACAGTAAGAGTTGGACAAGCCTTAGAATAGTAAGAAACGATTACAGAGACTTTGCAAATACTGCCAAGCATACAATGAAATATTGCTGACAGCAACAACAGGTGATGACAGAGCGACCACGTGGCCACATTTGCTCAAGGACACTGTGTATTATCGAGTGAACTAGAATCGATGAAAATCACTCATATATACTTGAACAAAGTCATAACTCAACCAGAAATACTTCTAATATGGTGTATTCTTGCTTCTACCTCATGGGATTGATTGCAAACGGAGAAAAAACAAGTTCGCAGTCAGATTTATGCAACGAAATGTACTTACTGATGATCCGGAGTAGTTGACAGAAGGGAAGTTTTGGCATTTTCATCGCTGTCCGAGTCAAAAGAAGAGAGTGAAGGATCACTATCATCACCCTCACCCTTTATTAATCTTGAAAGAGAAAGGCAAAGCCCATGAGAGTCAATCTAAATGCGGTGGGCTTAGTCCCACATTTGAGCATTTTGTTTCTAAAATGAATTTTTTAAAAGTCAACAAGACAAAATAGGACTGATGAAATAAACACACCTCAACTCTAAATTAGCATGTGTTTCTTTTTTCTGCTCCATACGCTTATCCTGAAAGTGTCAGAAAAAGACTAGTTGGTGCCTGTTTCTCTTAAATTTTCTGTACCTGATTCTGTAGCATTATGTCAAGAAAACAGCAGTTTCTGCCATGCATATATACACAACTCAGAAGAAATAAATGGAAACCATACACTTTGTTTGATGAATGGTACTACATGCAGCTCGCTGGATTGCTTTGAGCAGTCAGAGGTTACCAATAAGGCAGCAGGGCTGCATCATGTCATTTTGAACCTTGCTTCTGTGCATTGGCAAAAACATTTACAGTAAAATTAAAATTATGAATTTTTTTCCTCCTGTGTGATTCTATGCATTTGTAAGTTATTATAATATTATATGTTTTAGATGAGATAAAACTGACCAAAATATGTATTTCATGTTGGGGCTTAATGCCCCGACCTCCTGGGGCATGAAGTTCACTGTAAGAAATAAAATTTGTTTTAAAATATTTAATTTCGAGTTTACCAAAGAAAGTTAGTATGTTTCACTGGATATTAATGTCCTTAGTTTGTTTATTCTGTTTAACTTGATGTAACTTTTAACAGAACTGAATAAATGCTGAAATTAAAAAAAGGGGTGCTTAGTGCCCCACTTTCCCCTAATTAGGCCTAAGTAATCAACTTTCTCCTCAAATTTTCATTGAAACATCTTTAAGATTTAAAAAGTTATGGCCAAATCAAAGAAATAGATTAGGCCATCAACCATGATTAATGTAGGTATGCTACAAAAATATTTTTTTTAAGAATTCAATATATTGCTTGTTATCATTGGAAGGGGTAAAAAATCAGCTTTCCAATGGTATATACAGCTTTGAGTTTGGTTAAGTTTGACCCGAGTTATGAATTTTTACACCAATAAAATTGGTTAATGAGACAAAGAAGGAAAATTGAAACCAGTTTACACCCTTTTTTACTAAAATTAACTGTAATTCCCACATTTTTCAATCAATATTGTTCAATTTGGTATGAAAAGAAAGGTCAATGTCTCTACTAGACAATTATATAGGTTATCTTACTTTGAAAAATAAGATTTGTTTTACCTTGTGATTTTTAAAGGGGCACTCCCGTGACTGGAAAAAACAAAAATTCAGGAAATTTGAAAAAATATCAAATTTTAAGATATTGCTTTATATCACCAGAAAGAGCAAAAAAATAGCTTTCCAATGGTATATATAAATTTCAGATTGGTTAACTTTAACTCGAGTTACGAATTTTTATGTGAATAAAATATGTTGCAGAGCCAAAGAAGGAAAATTCGGATGTTGTACTTGTAGTCGTGAAAAGCGTGAGGCAATGAAAGGCCATGGTTGAAAGTAATGTCCCAATAACATCTTTTCTCCCCGAAAAATCAAACAACACAAAACCTTATTTTCAATGTGAAACACCTACTGATAGTGATACTGACTGAGTCAGAATGTGAGTTACCATCCGCCATCTTGGATTGTGATCGTGGAGCTGTACGCTGTTATGTGCATGGAAAAGGACATTTCGACAATGACTCGAATGAGCACTTACTTGAAACTTTGGGAAACATTATAAAAATGACGTATCTATTAATAAGGATATTTTTTAGAGTTGGATCAGCACATAAAATTGGTTTGATCACATACTTGATGCTTCTCCGTATATATATAACTGATGATCTTGGATTGTGATCTTGGAGGGGTACGCTGTTATGTTCAGTGAAAAGGACATTTCGACATGAAGCACTTACTTGAAACTTTGGGAAACATTATAAAAATGACGTATCTATTAATAAGGATAGTTTTTAGAGTTGGATCAGCACATAAAATTGGTTTGATCACATACTTCTGTTTTATGAGTTTTGCGCTTGATGCTTCTCCATATATACTTTTTTAGACTTACCGCCTTTTTCTCCTTTCTTGCACAGAAATATGTGCTCTACGTCATACAATAGGTGCCCTACTTAATTAACTTCCGATTTCATCAGAAAACGTGCATTTGGTGACCTACCCTCCGCGATGTGCAAAAAACCGGGTTTCAATTTTACGACATCCAAAACGGGAGTGGATTCCGCGTTTTGTAACATACCTA
>JAWQFJ010026311.1:15000-26747 GCA_034096865.1 Theodoxus fluviatilis | reverse complement strand
AAACCTATGTGATTTTTTTTCTTAGACCATTCACAAATTTCAATACTTATTTTCATAGGCCATTCATACAATTTCGATATTTATTTTCATCAACCATTCAAGCCATTTCAATACTCATTTCCATAAACTATATATACAATTTCGATACATATTTTAGTAGACCAATCATTTACTTTTTATACTTTTTTTCATAGACCATTCAAAATATATCGATACTTATTTTTGTAAACCCATTCAAATTATATCGATACTCATTTAATTGACCATTCCAAATATATCGATACTTATTTTTGTAAACCCATTCAAATTATATCGATACTCATTTAATTGACCATTCCAAATATATCGATACTTATTTTCATAGACCATTCCAAATATATCGATACTTATTTTTGTAGACCATTCAAATTATATCGATACTCGTTTAATTGACCATTCCAAATATATCGATACTTATTTTCATAGACCCATTCCAAATATATCGATATTTATTTTCATACACCATTCCAAATATATCGATACTTATTTTCATAGACCATTCCAAATATATCGATATTTATTTTCGTAGACCATTCAAAATCAATCGAAACTTATTTTCATAGACCATTCAAAATATATCGATAGTTATTTTTGTAGACCATTCAAATCATATCGATACTCATTTAATTGACCATTCCAAATATATCGATACTTATTTTCGTAGACTATTTAAAATATGTCAATACTTATTTTCGTAGACCATTCCAAATACATGTATATCGATATTGAATTTCATAGACTTTCATACTGTTTCGAAACATATTTGTATAAACCATTCATACTATTTGGATGCTAATTTTGATAAACTATCCACACAAGTTTGATACTTATTTTCGTAGACTATTCATACTATCTAGAGCTGAGGAAATATTATATTCTTGTAGAACGACAACTTGTACATATGTATGGGCATGTGGCGAGTAATTTGTCAGATTGGAATTATCTTAAGATGTATTTTATTGTGTGAAAGCATTTAATCAAGAAGAAATATCCCCCACCCACCCCATATGCGTGCGTGTGTGTGTGTGTGTGTGCGTGCGTGCGTGCGTGCGTATGTGCGTGTGCGTGCTTGTGCGTGTTTGTGTGTATGCGTGTGTGTGTGTGCGTGCGTGTGTGTGTGTGCGTGCTTGTGCGGGTGCGTGTGTGTGTGTGCGCGCGTGCGTGTGCGTGCGTGTGCGTGCGCGCGTGTGTGTATGTGAGCATATGTGTGGTGCGTGTGCATGAGTGTGTGTACGTGCATGTATGTGTGTGGTGCGTGTATGTGTGCGTGTGGTGCGTGTATGTGTGCGTGTGCGTGTGTGCGTGCGCATGTTTGTGCGCGTGTGTGCGTGTCTGTGTGTGTGTGTGTGTGTGTGTGTGTGTGTGTGTGTGTGTGTGTGTGTGAGATGCGTTTCCGATATTCCTACGAACATCTTCTTAACGAATATCCAGTTCTTTTATTTTACTGGAGAAACACATTTATCTACACCTAAGCAAGTTGTTTTCACAACTTCCTTTTTCCACCAGCCTTCTCGAGTGACAGAGCCACTGCAGTGATTTCCGAAGTGACGCCTCCTTCACGTCACCCCATGGCATCAAGTAGGAAGCTTTCGGTGGACGTCAAGCAAGCAACGATGGCTGCAGTTCGCCTAGTGGTAAACCCTCGGTTCCTGGGTCAGGTCAACCCTGAGTTCCGGGGGGGGGGGGGGGGGGGGGGGGGGGAGGAGCTGTCTAAATAAAAGAGAAACGAGGCACGTGGGACACAAAGTTGCAACGAGGCACGTGGGACACAAAGTTGCCAATGACAGTCGACCTGCAGGCGCAAGGCGGCCCGCCATGCTGGGAGGCTGCCCGCCACGCTGGGAGGCTGCCCGCCGTGCTGGGAGGCTGCCCGCCATGCTGGGAGGCTGCCCGCCATGCTGGGAGGCTGCCCGCCATGCTGGGAGACTGCCCGCCATGCTGGGAGGCTGCCGCCATGCTGGGAGGCTGCCCGCCATGCTGGGAGGCTGCCCGCTATGCTGGGAGACTGCCCGCCATGCTGGGAGGCTGCCCGCCATGCTGGGAGGCTGCCCGCTATGCTGGGAGACTGCCCGCCATGCTGGGAGGCTGCCCGCCATGCTGGGAGGCAGCTCGCCATGCTGGGGGACTGCCCACCATGCTGGAAGGCGGCCCGCCGCCCTGGCCTCGGGGCAGGGTGGGGAAGGCAGACTCCAATACGTGGCCGCAGCACCGTCGGCGCCCGCAGCCAGATACTCCCCACAGTTTGAGCAATGTTGTCGTGACGACTTTTGCACACTTTGCTACCCCCCCCCCCGGTCCCCTTTTGACAAACGGTATTCCCCTCTCAGTGACAGAATGTCTAGACGCTTTACAGTCTTTGGAGTCAAGTAGGGCGTTAACTATTTGACGATAGCTCACGAATAGTCCTGCAGATGATTTCCCTGCTAAAACTTCTGTGGAATTTCTTTGGATAAATTTGAATGAGACAATTCGATCGTAAAGTTTCTGCTTGTACATGTATTTTAACAGTTTCGTTAAAACACATACAAATTCCCGGGGGATAACACTACTGTTTGAATTAACCTTAATATTCGGCTTTACAAGAAAGAAGACGAGCAAAAGGGAGGAGAAGAGGAGGGGTAACGGTGGGGGGTGGGAGTGGGGGCGGGCAAGACCAGAGCTAGGAGCAGGAGCGAGTTAGAGTTGCGGTGTGAAAGAGCTGGTTTCAAACCTGTCATGGCCATCATACAGTCTGTCCTCACACTGCTGTCATGGCCATCATGCAGTCTGTCCTCTCACTGCTGTCATGGCCATCATACAGTCTGCCCTCTCACTGCTGTCATGGCCATCATACAGTCTGCCCTCTCATTGCTGTCATGGCCATCATGCAGTCTGTCCTCTCACTGCTGTCATGGCCATCATACAGTCTGTCCTCTCACTGCTGTCATGGCCATCATACAGTCTGCCCTCTCACTGCTGTCATGGCCATCATGCAGTCTGTCCTCTCACTGCTGTCATGGCCATCATGCAGTCTGTCCTCTCACTGCTGTCATGGCCATCATGCAGTCTGTCCTCACACTGCTGTCATGGCCATCATGCAGTCTGTCCTCTCACTGCTGTCATGGCCATCATGCAGTCTGTCCTCTCACTGCTGTCATGGCCATCATGCAGTCTGTCCTCTCACTGCTGTCATGATCATCATGCAGTCTGTCCTCTCACTGCTGTCATGGCCATCATGCAGTCTGTCCTCACACTGCTGTCATGGCCATCATGCAGTCTGTTCTCACACTGCTGTCATGGCCATCATGCAGTCTGTACTCACACTGCTGTCATGGCCATCATGCAGTCTCCTTTGTCCTCACACTGCTGTCATGGCCATCATGCAGTCTGTCCTCACACTGCTGTCATGGCCATCATGCAGTCTGTTCTCTCACTGCTGTCATGGCCATCATGCAGTCTGTCCTCTCACTGCTGTCATGGCCATCATGCAGTCTGTACTCACACTGCTGTCATGGCCATCATGCAGTCTCCTTTGTCCTCACACTGCTGTCATGGCCATCATGCAGTCTGTCCTCACACTGCTGTCATGGCCATCATGCAGTCTATCCTCACACTGCTGTCATGGCCATCATGCAGTCTGTCCTCACACTGCTGTCATGGCCATCATGCAGTCTATCCTCACACTGCTGTCATGGCCATCATGCAGTCTCCTTTGTCCTCTCACTGCTGTTATGGCCATCATGCAGTCTCCTTTGTCCTCACACTGCTGTCATGGCCATCATGCAGTCTGTCCTCACACTGCTGTCATGGCCATCATGCAGTCTCCTTTGTCCTCACACTGCTGTCATGGCCATCATGCAGTCTGTCCTCTCACTGCTGTCATGGCCATCATGCAGTCTGTCCTCTCACTGCTGTCATGGCCATCATGCAGTCTCCTTTGTCCTCACACAGCTGTCATGGCCATCATGCAGTCTGTCCTCACACTGCTGTCATGGCCATCATGCAGTCTGTCCTCACACTGCTGTCATGGCCATCATGCAGTCTGTCCTCTCACTGCTGTCATGGCCATCATGCAGTCTGTCCTCACACAGCTGTCATGGCCATCATGCAGTCTGTCCTCACACTGCTGTCATGGCCATCATGCAGTCTGTCCTCACACAGCTGTCATGGCCATCATGCAGTCTGTCCTCTCACTGCTGTCATGGCCATCATGCAGTCTGTCCTCTCACTGCTGTCATGGCCATCATGCAGTCTGTCCTCTCACTGCTGTCATGGCCATCATGCAGTCTGTCCTCTCACTGCTGTCATGGCCATCATGCAGTCTGTCCTCTCACTGCTGTCATGGCCATCATGCAGTCTGTCCTCTCACTGCTGTCATGGCCATCATGCAGTCTGTCCTCACACTGCTGTCATGGCCATCATGCAGTCTGTCCTCTCACTGCTGTCATGGCCATCATGCAGTCTGTCCTCTCACTGCTGTCATGGCCATCATGCAGTCTGTCCTCACACTGCTGTCATGGCCATCATGCAGTCTGTCCTCACACAGCTGTCATGGCCATCATGCAGTCTGTCCTCTCACTGCTGTCATGGCCATCATGCAGTCTGTCCTCACACTGCTGTCATGGCCATCATGAAGTCTGTCCTCACACTGCTGTCATGGCCATCATGCAGTCTGTTCTCACACTGCTGTCATGGCCATCATGCAATCTGTCCTCTCATTGCTGTCATGGCCATCATGCAGTCTGTCCTCACACTGCTGTCATGGCCATCATGCAGTCTGTCCTCACACTGCTGTCATGGCCATCATGCAGTCTGTCCTCACACTGCTGTCATGGCCATCATGCAGTCTGTCCTCACACTGCTGTCATGGCCATCATGCAATCTGTCCTCTCATTGCTGTCATGGCCATCATGCAGTCTGTCCTCACACTGCTGTCATGGCCATCATGCAGTCTGTCCTCTCACTGCTGTCATGGCCATCATGCAGTCTGTCCTCACACTGCTGTCATGGCCATCATGCAGTCTGTCCTCACACTGCTGTCATGGCCATCATGCAGTCTGTCCTCTCACTGCTGTCATGGCCATCATGCAGTCTGTCCTCTCACTGCTGTCATGGCCATCATGCAGTCTCCTTTGTCCTCACACAGCTGTCATGGCCATCATGCAGTCTGTCCTCACACTGCTGTCATGGCCATCATGCAGTCTGTCCTCTCACTGCTGTCATGGCCATCATGCAGTCTGTCCTCACACTGCTGTCATGGCCATCATGCAGTCTGTCCTCTCATTGCTGTCATGGCCATCATGCAGTCTCCTTTGTCCTCTCACTGCTGTCATGATCATCATGCAGTCTGTTCTTACACTGCTGTCATGGCCATCATGCAGTCTGTCCTCTCACTGCTGTCATGGCCATCATGCAGTCTGTCCTCTCACTGCTGTCATGATCATCATGCAGTCTGTCCTCTCACTGCTGTCATGATCATCATGCAGTCTGTCCTCTCACTGCTGTCATGGCCATTATGCAGTCTGTCCTCTCACTGTTGTCATGGCCATCATGCAGTCTGTCCTCTCACTGCTGTCATGGCCATCATGCAGTCTGTCCTCTCACTGTTGTCATGGCCATCATGCAGTCTGTCCTCTCACTGCTGTCATGGCCATCATGCAGTCTGTCCTCACACTGCTGTCATGGCCATCATGCAGTCTGTTCTCACACTGCTGTCATGGCCATCATGCAGTCTGTCCTCTCACTGCTGTCATGGTCATCATGCAGTCTGTCCTCTCACTGCTGTCATGGCCATCATGCAGTCTGTCCTCTCATTGCTGTCATGGCCATCATGCAGTCTGTCCTCTCATTGCTGTCATGGCCATCATGCAGTCTGTCCTCACACTGCTGTCATGGCCATCATGCAGTCTGTCCTCTCATTGCTGTCATGGCCATCATGCAGTCTCCTTTGTCCTCTCACTGCTGTCATGATCATCATGCAGTCTGTTCTTACACTGCTGTCATGGCCATCATGCAGTCTGTCCTCTCACTGCTGTCATGATCATCATGCAGTCTGTCCTCTCACTGCTGTCATGATCATCATGCAGTCTTTCCTCACACTGCTGTCATGGCCATCATGCAGTTTGTCCTCTCACTGCTGTCATGATCATCATGCAGTCTGTTCTCACACTGCTGTCATGGCCATCATGCAGTCTGTTCTCACACAGCTGTCATGGCCATCATGCAGTCTGTCCTCACACAGCTGTCATGGCCATCATGCAGTCTGTCCTCTCACTGCTGTCATGGCCATCATGCAGTCTGTCCTCTCACTGCTGTCATGGCCATCATGCAATCTGTCCTCACACTGCTGTAATGGCCATCATGCAGTCTGTCCTCTCACTGCTGTCATGGCCATCATGCAGTCTGTTCTCACACTGCTGTCATGGCCATCATGCAGTCTGTTCTCACACTGCTGTCATGGCCATCATCCAGTCTGTCCTCTCACTGCTGTCATGGCCATCATGCAGTCTGTCCTCACACTGTTGTCATGGCCATCATGCAGTCTTCATCGCCACCGTTGACGTCATGCCCACAACGGGATCTCAACAGACTCGAGCGTCGCCAAGTCGACACGTTGTGACGTCACTACTCGTGACGCAAGCTGCCAAATGACGTCATGCTACAGTCCTGGAGTCCGTGAATGGCGACTGGAAGATGGTAAGTATCCTTTTCCGATCAACCACAAAGACTGCAGTGCCAGAGTTGTACTTGGAAAGGCGCTCTCTCGTCCTGGGTGCAGTGCCAGAGGTGTACTTGGAAAGGCGCTCTCTCGTCCTGGGTGCAGTGGCAGAGGTGTACTTGGAAAGGCGCTCTCTCGTCCTGGGTGCAGTGCCAGAGGTGTACTTGGAAAGGCGCTCTCTCGTCCTGGGTGCAGTGGCAGAGGTGTACTTGGAAAGGCGCTCTCTCGTCCTGGGTGCAGTGGCAGAACTTGTCAGCTTGTGTCGACTTCTAAAATCACGCGAGACATCGATGTTTTTTTAATCGATGTTGTCGATAGCAATGTGAAGAGATATATGTACACATCTGATTTTTGGCGCTGTTTTCTACTGCCCATCATGCTCTCGAAATCTTACAGATCCTTGTCAAAAACCTCGACTAGTACGGCAATATTGTGACGGGTGCACCACTAGTAACAGTTTCAATTCTACTAGCACCATTCCCTCCACCACTACATACCACCACCACTACATACCACCACCACTACATACCACCACCACTACATACCACCACCACTACATACCACCACCACTACATACCACCACCACTACACACCACCACCACTATATACCACCACCACTATATACCACCACCACTACATACCACCACCACTACATACCACCACCACTACATACCACCACCACTACATACACCCACCACTACACACACCACCACTATATACCACCACCACTACATACACACACCACTACATAACACCACCACACATACATCACCACTACATACCACAACCACTACATACCACCACCACTACATACCACCACCACTACATACCACCACTACATACAACCACCACTCATACCACCACACTACACACACCACCACTACATACCACCACCACTACACACCACACACTAATACACCACACACCATACCACCACCACACATACACCACACTACACACCACCACCACTATATACCACCACCACTACACACCACAAACACTACATACCCACACACACATACACCACACACATACACACCACCACACATACCACACCACTACATACCACCACCACTACATACACACCACCACTACATACACACCACTACATACCACCACCACTACATACACCACCACTACATACCACACCACTACATACACACCACTACATACCACACCACACATACCACACACACTACACACCACCACCACTACACACACAACACCACTACACACACACCACACATACACACCACACTACATACCACCACCACATACACACACACACACACACACACATACACACCACACATACACCACCACTACATACCACTACACACACACCACCACCACTACACACACACCACCACTACACACACACCACTACTTCACACCACCACAAATACCACTACACACACACCACACATACACACACCACATACACACACACACACATACACACACACATACACACACACACTACACACACCACCACTACATACCACACCACTACACACCACACCACTACACACACCACCACTACATACCACACCACTACATACCACCACACACATACACACACACATACACACACACACACACACCACTACATACACCACCACACATACCACCACACACTACATACACCACCACTACATACACACACACTACATACCACACCACTACATACACACCACCACATACACACACACTACACACACCACACACTACACACCACCATACACACACACACCACACACACATACACACACATACCACCACACACATACACCACACACTACACACACACACACACACACACATACACCACCACACTACATACACACCACCACTACACACACCACACACATACACACCACACACACACACACACCACCACTACATACCACCACCACTACATACCACCACCACTACACACACACATACACCACACACACACACACTACATACCACCACCACTACATACCACCACCACTACATACCACCACACTACACACACACCACACACTACACACCACACCACACATACACACACTACATACACACCACCACACATACCACCACCACTACATACCACCACCACTACATACACACACACTACATACCACCACACACTACATACCACACACACTACATACCACCACACACTACACCACCACCACTACATACACCACACTACATACCACTACACTACATACCACACCACATATACCACACCACTACACACCACACTACACACACACCACTACACACCACCAAACTACACACTACCACCACTACATACCACCACCACTACACACCACCACCACTATATACTATCACCACTATATACCACCACCACTACATACCACTACATACCACCACCACTACATACCACCACCACTACATAGCATCACCTCTACATACCACCACCACTACATACCACCACCACTACATACCACCACCACTACATACCACCACCACTATATACCACCACCACTACATACCACCACCACTACATACCACTACCACTACATACCACTACCACTACATACCACCACCACTACACACCACCACCACTACACACCACCACCACTACACACCACCACCACTACATACACCCACCACTACATACCACCACCACTACATACCACCACCACTACATACCACCACCACTACATACCACCACCACTACATTCCACCACCACTACACACCACCACCACTACATACCACCACCACTACACACCACCACCACTATATACCACCACCACTACATACCATCACCACTATATACCACCACCACTACATACCACCACCACTACATACCACCACCCTTACATACCCCCACCACTACATACCACCACCACTACATACCACCACCACTACATATCATCACCACTACATACCACCACCACTATATACCACCACCACTACATACCACCACCACTACATACCACTACCACTACATACCACTACCACTACATACCACCACCACTACACACCACCACCACTACACACCACCAATACTACACACCACCACCACTACATACACCCACCACTACATACCACCACCACTACATACCACCACCACTACATACCACCACCACTACATACCACCACCACTACACACCACCACCACTACATACCACCACCACTACATACCACCACCACTACATACCACCACCACTACATACCACCACCACTACATACCACCACCACTACATACCACCACCACTACACACCACCACCACTACACACCACCACCACTACATACCACCACCACTACATACCACCACCACTACATACCACCACCACTACACACCATCACCACTACATATCACCACCACTACATATCACCACCACTATATACCACCACCACTATATACCACCACCACTACATACCACCACCACTACATACCACCACCACTACACACCATCACCACTACATATCATCACCACTACATACCACCACCACTACATACCACCACCACTACACACCACCACCACTACATCTACCACTATATACCACCACCACTACACTACTACAATAACATCACCTTAATATCACTACTACCATCAGCGTTACAATACCACCAGTGCCACCACCACTACCACGACTGCAATACCAGCACCACAACCAGCACCATAAGAGTACCATGACCCTCCTTCCCATCAGCAATATCATCCGCAACTTCATCACATCGTCACCGCGACCACTACTGAAATATCACCACCACAATCGCTGTCAGTACCAACCTCTCGGACACCATTATGTCTACCACCACCACATCGCCACTCCGCCTTTGCCCTCCCAAGCAGTCCCTCAAGCAAATCCCCGCTTTGACATGTGTAGAGTTTTTGTTGTTACTGTTGCCAGTTTATGTCATCATTTTCATACAACATTTCCTTTCTCACTTTCAGCTCCATGGACGGGGAAGTCCCGCAGACTGTGTTACTCCAGTGACGTCACTTCCGACCTGTTCGATGAGGACTTTTGGCGTTGCGAATAAAATGGGTGGAAAGTGACACACATGCGTTGGTGTCTGGAGTTCTTTTTCAAATGTTTGTTTGTCCTGGCAGGTGTGTCGCAGTCTCGCATGTGTTGCAGCTGACATGACTGCCAGCATGTGCGTGCGTGCTTGTGTGCGTACGTGTGTGTGTGTGTGTGTGTGTGTGTGTGTGTGTGTGTGTGTGTGTGTGTGTGTGTGTGTGTGTGTGTGTTTGTGTGTAGTTCTTGCTGTACGCCGTTCAAGTGAATAGATGAAAAGTCTTCGCCTTGCACCCTAAAGCACAGTATCTTCCCGTCTACTGATAAAAGCGTGAACTTTTAGCTGTGTGCAAAGTAGTTTCGTTCCATGATCTTGCTTGGTAGCTTGTTCCGTCTCCCTATCAACTTCAAGGCAACACTGCCTTCTTTTTTCCATTACTTTCTTTTCTCGGGCCTTCCTCTCTTGCTCTCCTAATGTTTTCTCTGTTGTCTTCTAGCATCGGCCTTTTTTACCTCCAGCACACACCACCTCCACCCATCCCCCCCCACCCCCTTACTCCCCCTTTTCTCGTTCTCCTCCAACATTGTTTCAGACGAGGCGTGAACATTCCTCTTCATCAAAACTAAGACCCATTGGACAGGTAAGCAAGTGCAAAGCCGTAAAGGCACCCCCTCCCCCTCCCCCTCCTGTCTCCCGCCCAACACGCCCGCCCCCTGCTGGTGATCGTGTGCTGGCAGATACTGACAGGTTTCTTACCCTGAAGTCGCCAGCATTCTTGACGGACAGACAGACAGACAGACAGGCAAGCAGGCAGACAGGCAGGCAGGCAGACAGACAGACAGACAGACAGCAGACAGACAGGCAAGCAGGCAGGCAGGCAGGCAGGCAGGCAGACAGGCAGGCAGGCAGGTAGACAGGCAGGCAGGCAAACACGAAGATACACACACACACATTATATATATATATATATATATATATATATATATATATATATATATATATATATATATATATATATATA
>JAWQFJ010026311.1:7500-10000 GCA_034096865.1 Theodoxus fluviatilis | reverse complement strand
GACACAAGACACAATGCACAAGGTACAAGGCACAAGGCACAAGGCACAAGGCACAAGACACAAGACACAAGACACAAGACACAAGGCACAAGGCACAAGGCACAAGACACAAGACACAAGGCACAAGACACAAGACACAATGCACAAGGCACAAGGCACAAGACACAAGGCACAAGGCACAAGACACAAGACACAAGGCACAAGGCACAAGGCACAAGGCAAAAGACACAAGGCACAAGGCACATGGCACAAGACACAAGACTTATGGCACAAGACACAAGACACAAGACACAAGGCAAAAGACACAAGGCACAAGGCACAAGACACAAGACACAAGACACAAGGCACAAGACACAAGGCACAAGACGCAAGGCACAAGGCACAAGACACAGGCACAAGACACAAGGCACAAGGCACAAGGCACAAGGCACAAGGCACAAGACACAAGACACATGGCACAAGACACAAGACACAAGACACAAGACACAAGACACAAGGCAAAAGACACAAGGCACAAGACACAAGACACATGGCACATGACACAAGACACAAGACACAAGACACAAGACACAAGGCAAAAGACACAAGGCACAAGGCAAAAGACATAAGGCACAAGGCACAAGACACAAGGCACAAGACACAAGAATAAGGCAAAAGACATAAGGCACAAGACACAAGGCGCAAGACACAAGACACATGGCACAAGACGCAAGGCACAAGACGCAAGGCACAAGACGCAAGGCACAAGGCACAAGGCACAAGACGCAAGGCACAAGGCACAAGGCACAAGGCAAAGACACAGGCAAAAGACATAAGGCACAAGGCACAAGACACAAGACACAAGGCACAAGGCACAAGACACAAGACACATGGCACAAGACACAAGACACATGGCACAAGACACAAGACACATGGCACAAGACACAAGGCACAAGGCACAAGACACAAGGCACAAGGCACAAGGCAAAGACACAGGCAAAAGACATAAGGCACAAGGCACAAGACACAAGACACAAGGCACAAGGCACAAGACACAAGACACATGGCACAAGACACAAGACACATGGCACAAGACACAAGACACAAGCAAAAGACATAAGGCACAAGACACAAGACACAAGGCACAAGACGCAAGGCACAAGGCAAAAGACACAGGCAAAAGACATAAGGCACAAGGCACAAGGCACAAGGCACAAGACGCAAGGCACAAGGCACAAGGCACAAGACGCAAGGCACAAGGCACAAGGCACAAGGCAAAGACACAGGCAAAAGACATAAGGCACAAGGCACAAGACACAAGACACAAGGCACAAGGCACAAGACACAAGACACATGGCACAAGACACAAGACACATGGCACAAGACACAAGACACATGGCACAAGACACAACACACAAGGCACAAGACACAAGGCACAAGACACAAGGCAAAGACACAGGCAAAAGACATAAGGCACAAGGCACAAGACACAAGACACAAGGCACAAGGCACAAGACACAAGACACATGGCACAAGACACAAGACACATGGCACAAGACACAAGACACAGGCAAAAGACATAAGGCACAAGACACAAGACACAAGGCACAAGACGCAAGGCACAAGGCAAAAGACACAGGCAAAAGACATAAGGCACAAGGCACAAGGCACAAGACACAAGACATAAGGCACAAGGCACAAGGCACAAGACGCAAGGCACAAGGCACAAGACACAGGCAAAAGACACAAGGCACAAGACACAAGGCACAAGACTCAAGGCACAAGACACAAGGCACAAGACACAAGACACAAGGCAAAAGACACAAGGCACAAGACACAAGGCACAAGGCACAAGACACAAGGCACAAGACACAAGACACAAGACACAAGGCAAAAGACACAAGGCACAAGGCACAAGACACAAGGCACAAGACACAAGGCACAAGACACAAGACACAAGGCACAAGGCAAAAGACATAAGGCACAAGGCACAAGACACAAGGCAAAAGACACAAGGCAAAAGACATAAGGCACAAGGCACAAGGCACAAGACACAAGGCACAAGGCACAAGACACAAGACACAAGGCAAAAGACATAAGGCACAAGACACAAGACACAAGACACAAGGCACAAGGCACAAGACACAAGACACAAGGCAAAAGACATAAGGCACAAGGCACAAGACTCAAGGCACAAGACACAAGACACAAGACATAAGACACAAGACACAAGGCACAAGGCACAAGACACAAGACACAAGGCAAAAGACATAAGGCACAAGTCACAAGACACAAGGCACAAGGCACAAGACACAAGGCACACGACGCGAGGCACAAGACACAAGACACATGGCACAAGGCAAAATACACAAGGCACAAGACACAAGACACATGGCACAAGGCACAAGGCACAAGACACAAGGCACAAGACACAAGACATAAGGCAAAAGACATAAGGCACAAGGCACAAGACACAAGGCACAAGACACAAGGCACAAGACACAAGACACATGGCATAAGA
>JAWQFJ010026311.1:0-2500 GCA_034096865.1 Theodoxus fluviatilis | reverse complement strand
CATTGTGTCTGACTGGATGCTGGGAAACCTACAGCCTCATAGTCCTGGCTGCCTTAATAGTTGCCCCTCAGTACCAATATCATCACCAAGAAGGCTTCGAGCCAAACAGGGGCCTAAGTGTGACCAAATATGTCTCAAACGGGTTTTCGAATGTAAAGTTGACTCTGGGTCATTATTCTTTTCCCAAGTAGTTTCCAGAGTCAAGCAGGTGACAGGGTGACCACAACTCCACCACGCGGGACGTGGGACGAAGTAGCTGCTTCGGAGTCGTTTGTCGTCAAGTAAATGCTCCTTCGAGTCTCGAGCAGAGTTGCCACTTCAGTGTGGCCATGCCTCTACCAAGTGAACCTTCCAGACGAGTGCGTCCTTCGGGCGGCCATGGCCCGACACGCAGGTCTTTGACCAGCGTGGCTGTCTTAGTTCGGTCGTCCCTGTGCCCAACTGTCCTCCATCAGGTCAGCCTTTGGTGGATCTTGCCTTCCTCGCATCCTCCATCCGGTCAGCCTTTGGTGGGCCTTGCCTCCACCAAATGTGTCCTCGGGGCGAGTGGATGCCTCCGCGCGGCCATGCCATCACCAGAAGGTCTTGGAGGCTGGTGGCTGGCCGCCGCGGCTCTGAAGGCGCCAATCAGGGAGGAGGGGCAAAGTCTGATTGACTCATCATGGCGGCTTGACGGCGCCGCGCTCTTCCCTCCTTAGCAAGGACATGTGCTGCTTGGCCCTGCCCCGCCTTTATCGATTGGTTCGTCTTGCCGAGGCGCTCACTTAGCTTGCCAAGATCCAGCGACTTCTCGACTAGCTTGTTCTGGACTCTCTCCTCTCTGCAGGCGATTGGACGGGAGCTGTGTAACCGATGGCGCTGAAGAAATCATGGTGGCCCATGTTGGCATCGAGAGCTTCGCGGCGGCCACCATGTGGGGTTCTCTGGCTGTAGAAGGCATGTGCACCTGGCACGGAAAGGAGCCATCACTGGAGCTCAAGATACCCAGTCCAGATTTCGTTTCATTTGAGTCAGCTGTGACATACTGTGAGAAGTAATATGTCAGTCAATCGCTGAGGCTCATTTGAACATTTGAAATCGTGTCTGATAAAGTCTATATTTTATCTATTTATACAATATTTCCTGTTTTGAGAAGGATGCTAAAGAGGTTGTGAGTGCAGTAACAGGCGCCATATCTCCAACATGCCAGAGGCGGAAGACCGAGACTGCTCCAGACACACGGGGCCATGGCACGGGGAGAACTCTGGGCTGCAGCGAGCTCCCATTGGACGCCTTGGCTGACACGGCGTCTGCAAACGTGCCAAGCTCTACAACGCCGTCTGGCGGCCGTGGCTGGCGTCCAAAGAGCGATTGTGCACCAGACTACGGCGAGAAAGGGGCGTAATGGCATATCTGGGTCGCCCCACATAAACATTAAACGCCTTCTTAAGATTCACTGTCAGTGTCTGACTTAGGTCGATAAAGACGTGCTTCGCAAGCTGCAATCGCCATGACTGCAGCCTAGGTTCTAGTCCTTTATGTTCAAACCTCTATGCAAAGATTTCTCGGGGCTGTACGAATTGTTTTCGATTCAGATATCTCTCGTGGCTCCTAGGTTGTTGGGTTTTTTTGTTTCCCCTGGAGCTGTTGATCTACCTGCAGAACAGCTTCTTCGTCTAACGTTCTTAACTGCACATTGGCTGTTCTAAACACACTGAAAGTCTTCTTTTACTGATTGTCGACAGGAATCCCTACGTGTTAACGTTCTGCTCAGGCAGCTCGCTGTTAGGAAGATAATACCTGCTGACGATAGTGACCACCTCACAACTCCTACAGCACAATGCAACAACACTACCCGGACGTCCGGTCACACTTCGAGACCTTGAAATACGCCACAATTCCTGCCTTCTTACAGTGTCCTTGAAATACGCCACAATTCCTACCTTCTTATAGCGACCTTGAAATACGCCACAAGGCATGCCTTCTTACAGTGTCCTTGAAATACGCCACAATTCCTACCTTCTTATAGCGACCTTGAAATACGCCACAAGGCATGCCTTCTTACAGCGACCTTGAAATACGCCACAATTCCTACCTTCTTATAGCGACCTTGAAATACGCCACAAGTCCTGCCTTCTTACAGCGTCCGTGGAGCGAGTCGAGGAGGTCATCAGGCGTGATGGACCAGGGAGTTATGGGAGCATCCAGGACGTCGGTGGGTGACCCGCTGTTGCGACTTAGTTTTATGTGTCAGTGACAAAGGGATGGGTCGGGTTGGGCTCGGCTCTCCTTTGTTAGTGTGTCTCTTTCAGCACTTCCCCTATCATTCCCGCCTCCATCCGCCCTTTGGTCTACAGGGCTGCCGGTACTTAACTCCTCGCCCCTATCGTGTGGCAGTCGCCGCTGGGTGCTCTTTATGTAGGTGTTGAGAGAGAGAGAGAGAGAGAGAGAGAGAGAGAGAGAGAGGGAGAGAGAGACAGAGAGGGAGAGAGAGAGACAGAGAGGGAGAGACAGAGACAGA
>JAWQFJ010026309.1:15000-16772 GCA_034096865.1 Theodoxus fluviatilis | reverse complement strand
GTCAAAAGAGGACATGTTCTCTACACGTGCCATTTTGAGTGTCATAGTGTTCGTATGCAGCCATTCTAACATGTTCGCTATCTGTTGCGAAAACATGAAGTCAACCCCCCTCCTTTCCGATAGAGGATCATATCTATCACTGATTGTAGGGACAGCATTGACAGCATTGAGTGTGTGTGTGTGTGTGTGTGTGTGTGTGTGTGTGTGTGTGTGTGTGTGTGTGTGTGTGTGAGAGAGAGAGAGAGAGAGAGAGAGAGAGAGAGAGAGAGAGAGAGAGAGAGAGAGAGAGACTTCAGACTTCAGACTTCAGACTTCAGACTTTATTTGTTTAGGCCAGCGGCCCATTACAAGTGGGTATATAAATAAGGCTGGCGACAGCTTCAAGCTGAGCGCAATTTCGTATTAAACAAAAGCAAAATCAATTCAATACAACGGTAAGATGATTTACATCCCTAGGAGTTTACAACAGTTTCTTATGTTTTCAACGGTAAGATGTATTGGGGTATTAGGCACATCTTGATGGCTTTTGATGGACAGAGCCAGTTGGACACAGAAATAAGGGGAGGAAACTGTGGTCCTTAATAAAAACATTAAAATTGGCTGAACATAAATGTGTGGAAAAAGTAATGACTGCTTAGAATTGTAGCATCAACACACCATTTGACAAGACTTGGTACCTGGAACTACCCATGTTAAGTAAATAACTCCCGGGAAATATCCACACCTAATATACAGCTTATGCTTAACTGCAAAAACCTCTAGAGCATATGTGTGTGTGTGTGTGTGTGTGTGTGTGTGTGTGTGTGTGCGCGTGTATGTGTGTGTGTGTGTGTGTGTGTGAGAGAGAGAGAGAGAGAGAGAGAGGAGAGAGAGAGGAGGAGAGAGAGAGAGAGAGAGACAGAGAGAGAGAAATTGATTGATTCTTTATTTATCAAGGATGAATTTAATGCATTTCTGCCAATCTTACAAATTGTCCTTGCTCATAAAGAAATGAAAATATGGATAGATAAGAGAAAAAACACACCCCACAGTAGCTAATCTTTGTACAACATTTGGAGAATGTGATCAACAATTACAAAGATTTTAGTAGATGCCTTTGACAACTGTCAGCTCAGTGAGTCTTCAAGTTCAAGCAAATACGTGTCATATGTACAGGCGACAGCAGTGAGATCATCTGAATAGATAAACACGTATGGATGCTTTAAAAGACTTCATGGAAGAGAGAGAGAGAGAGAGGCAGAGAGAGGTAGACTTGTGCAGTGTGTGAGTGCGAGTGTGAATGTGTGTGTGTGTGTGTGTGTGTGTGTGTGTGTGTGTGTGTGTGTGTGTGTGTGTGTGTGTGTACCGTCGGGGATCAAATTGTTCTCTTTGGTTTTTCAATTTTTATTTGAGGCGGCTGTGTTGATGGGTGGGTGAGTGAAAAGGGACTTAGAAAATCATTGGAAATCAAAGACAAGTTCAGTTGGATATAAATGGTTCAATCGAAAGTGATGCAATGTGAATGCGATCCACCACTGAAGTTATTCACTCAGTGCTATGAGTGCGGGGCATCATGGGAAACGTGTACTGAATGAGTGTCGAAAGTGATGCAATGTGAACGCAACCTAACAATACATTATGCGATTCAGCAATCACTAAAAGTACGCGGCGTCTTACAGCACTGGAATCAAATAATTGTTTCTTTGGTGCTCAAACATGCCTCTAACTTGGTCTCAAAATCTCCTCCGGTAGCGACTAACGCTAGAAAGAAAATGTAGCGTCTATTCGAAGGA
>JAWQFJ010026309.1:0-5000 GCA_034096865.1 Theodoxus fluviatilis | reverse complement strand
TGGGACTGCAGCCATGCAGATAAGATTCGGTAGGGAAATGTTAAAAAAAAAACCGAACCTTTCCTGATCATATCTTCGCGTGTACGTGCATACTCATTTCGAATAGATTGCCGTTGCAGGGGAGAGAAAAAAAAAGTCACTCAACGACGTCAGTATACAACCTTATCTGCACTGAGCTATCTAATTTCCCTGATGCAAACTGCTGTGCAGGAACGGGCAGTCACACTATAGTCTTGTGCTTGGGGTCTAGAATGTTACACGTCATAAATAAATCGTCCCTGCGCCACCATGAATAGGACGATGACACCGGTATCTGCAGTAAACAGAACGGCTCTAGAGACCCCCCACAGAGTCCAGGGTGGGGTGGAATTCGGAGAGCAATTCTGTGGAGTCACTGTCTCGGTGCCCAGAGGCACCCCATTCTCTCCCAGTGCATGCCAGAGATAACGGTAGTTCTCTGGCATTTCATTATCAGAATGAACGGCTTTCCTCTCTGGTGGTCTGGCTGGGACTCTCCAAAGTTGTTTTTTTCTTCTGTCTAGCTCGCGTGTTCCTCTTCACACAGGTCATGGCCTTTGACACAGAGGTCAAGGTTTGGTCGGAAGAGGGTTTCCTCGCTGCGGGGGTCAAGGTCACCAGCTGTGTCCGCGACGGCGACTGCATCTTGATCCTGTCCAGCGGCGTGGGCAACTCGGCCTTTAACGCCAGTCTCCAGGTCTTCCACACGCATGCGCAAGGCGGATACCTGATCCGGTGGACCGTACTGACCCCTGACCTGCGAGGCGCTCTCTGTGTCAAGTGCCCGGATGTAAGTATCGTTACTTATGACAGTGGATACAGCCGTAAGACTTATTTGAGAACGAATACAAACCTGACTGAACGACATTCTCGTTTTCAAATGGACTTTGTGAGCAGTTATGTGTGAATGAATGAATGAGCGAGCGCGTACGGGGGCAAGTGTGCCTTGTGACATGTTTGTTTGAATGTATGTGTGAGCATGTGAATGTGGTTGCATTTTCATTGCTGGCTTTGTCTGGATTTATTGTCAGGAATCATTGTAGTGCAGCTCAGTCTCGCTTTCTATAGGGCTTGACTTCGGCATGGCTTCCACTAAGGAAGAAGTAACACCTTGACCATATTTCTCCTCATTGTGTGAGCCATGTTCCGTATCTGAGAAGTGAGAAATAACGACCGAGGAAGTGCGGTAGATTCATTTTCTTATCCCTGCTCGACTTCTGCCTGAGGCCATCCTATCACAGTCTCGCTCACAAACAAGGCAACGCCTAAAATGCACATAGTTTAGACGCCGTCACTCCACATCACGTCACGTCATTAATGAGACGGATGAAACTCTTTGAAGCCTTAGTACATAATTAAGGACTACTTTGAAAGAAAGTTGGAATGAAAGTGATGCAGTAGCGGATGATCTGGAAACAACAACAACAACAACAACAACAACAACAAAAACAACAAAAACAACACACCAAATGAACCAGCTCCAGCACAGCGCATGCGCCGAGTGACATGTCTGCTGTTTGCCGCCCCAGGGCAGACTGCTGGGGGTGACGTGGGGGGGCGAGGTGGTGGAGCTGCCAGTGGACCAGGAACCAGGGCGGAATCTGCCGATGCACCCCCCAGTTCTGACCCATCTCCCCTCGCCCTGGAAGAGAGGCTCCATTGCAGCCACCATGGTGGGTGGGCGACTCTTCGTGGGGGGTCTGCGGCCCCCCAAACAGGGCAGGGTCCATGGGGAAGCCCCGACCCCCCACGGGGAACTCGAATGTGTCACCGTGGCAACGAGTGACGTCACCAATCTCTCCAAAGAGACGCCGTACGGGGCTGCCAGAGCTCTATTTCTGCAGACTGTGTGCCGGGGACTATTAAAGAAGCTGTAACTCAGCACACACGCGTTCGCGCTTGATTCGCCAGTTCCCAGCACTGAGGATGTCCCCACAGGCAAGCTGTTGCTCTAGCAGGTCACCAGTCCGAGAGATCTGTAACAACAGCTGTGCAGACACCCACACTTGTTCTCAATCAAGACCCGTGACAGCCGGAAGAGCCTCCTGTCTTCAGAGCGGTTGCATCCTCACTGGCCGACGTGGTCTACTCAGGAAGACCTTAGACCAACTCTGGCTGCTTTCTGCAAGTTCCAAGACCCGCATGTTTTGTCGGTCTGGCAGCGGACTGTTGGAAAGTCTTGCCTCGATGTGAGCATCCCTCAGTCACTCTCATTCTAGTCACTATCATCTTAGTCACTCTCATCTTGGTCACTCTCATCTCGGTCACTCTCATCTCGGTCACTCCCATCTCGGTCACTCCCATCTCGGTCACTCCCATCTCGGTCACTCCCATCTCGGTCACTCCCATCTCCGTCACTCCCATCTCGGTCACTCCCATCTCGGTCACTCTCATCTCAGTCACTCTCATCTTAGTCACTCTCATCTCGGTCACTCTCATCTCGGTCACTCCCATCTCGGTCACTCCCATCTCGGTCACTCCCATTTCGGTCACTCCCATCTCGGTCACTCCCATCTCGGTCACTCTCATCTCGGTCACTCCCATCTCGATCACTCCCATCTCGGTCACTCCCATCTCGGTCACTCCCATCTCGGTCACTCCCATCTCGGTCATTCCCATCTCGGTCACTCCCATCTCGGTCACTCCCATCTCGGTCACTCCCATCTCGGTCACTCTCATCTCGGTCACTCCCATCTCGGTCACTCCCATCTCGGTCACTCCCATCTCGGTCACTCTCATCTTAGTCACTCTCATCTCAGTCACTCTCATCTTAGTCACTCTCATCTTAGTCACTCTCATCTTAGTCACTCTCATCTCAGTCACTCTCATCTTAGTCACTCTCATTTCGGTCACTCTCATTTCGGTCACTCTCATCTTAGTCACTCTCATCTTAGTCACTCTCATCTTAGTCACTCTCATCTTAGTCACTCTCATCTTAGTCACTCTCATCTTAGTCACTCTCATCTTAGTCACTCTCATCTCAGTCACTCTCATCTCAGTCACTCTCATCTTAGTCACTCTCATCTTAGTCACTCTCATCTTAGTCACTCATCTTAGTCACTCATCTCGGTCACTCCCATCTTGGTCACTCTCATCTTAGTCACTCTCATCTTAGTCACTCTCATCTTAGTCACTCTCATCCTAGTCACTCTCATCTTAGTCACTCTCATCTTGGTCACTCTCATCTTAGTCACTCTCATCTTAGTCACTCTCATCTTAGTCACTCTCATCCTAGTCACTCTCATCTTAGTCACTCTCATCTTAGTCACTCTCATCTTAGTCACTCATTTTGGTCACTCTCAAGCAGTAACGGTCATTGCAATATGCCTGCTCAACATGAAGTTTGAAAAGCCTGACACACTGGCTCCTTTGCAGATGATTTCGTCGATCTCGGAGCATGGGCCGTAACATCAACAGGCTTACAGAACGTTTTAGGTATTTGATGAAAAACAAACAAAGGACCCAACGAACGAACACAAAAACAAACAAACAAACAAACAAACAAACAAACAACATACAACATACAACATACAAACAAAACAAACGACCGTCACTAAATATCGTGCGAAAACAGCCAATGATTGGTTGTTTAAAAATAGGTCCTCTCCTCCTTTTCCCCGCGCTGCTCTGCCGATTGGCTGTAGAAAAATTCGGCAGCGTGGACCTTTTGGGCGCAGCAGTTCTTCACGCGCGCAATTTGCGAGAAAACTGGTTTTTCCTAACAACATGGTTTTGGCGAGAGTTGAGTTGACTCCTAGCATTCGTTATTGAAGCATTCTCTCATCTTTACACTAACATTTCGAAAAGATTGAAACAATTACGCGATCAAAACGACGACATATAAAAAGGTCTGTATCAAAAGGCAATGCACAAGGTTATAGTGGATCCTATTTATATGTGATGGGGTGGAGGCAAGGCTTGATGGGACAAGGGCCCAGGCATGAGACAAAATCGCTGCTGCTTTCCACAACTTTATTGTTACCCATGGGTAAAGGAGCTGCGGGCTGGTCCCAGGCCTGATGATAATGGCCTGGACCAACCCAAGACCATGGTGACAGTGGTCTCTCCCCCAGATAGTATGGGGTCTCTCAAGAGACTTGTGGTGGTTATCCGTCAAGACCTGCCGACAGTCCCTCCTTATCAAAGAAATGCCCGGACCTCAGGGGAGCCAGGCTTGGGATCGGCGGTGGCGGATCTCAGCCTGTCTCTGGGTTGTGTTTTCCTAATGATAGTAAAAGGCTCATTGCTGCCTTATACTTACTCGAAACCATTCACACCAAGTGTTGCCTCGATAGGCATAACAAAGTCAACCGAATGAATATTGCACCATTGCAATCAGATGTCTTAATTTAGAGAAAGCATCAAATTTGTCTCTTGTTTCTAACAATTTAGGCATAGCGCGCGAGAACGACAGGAGGGAACTGTCAGCGATCACATGTCAAGTTCAATTCACAAACGATAAGGAAAGGCCGCGGTGCGACCATCCCGGACTGATAAGCTACATAGTAGGCTGGTCTTACAACATTTATAACATGGCCGTCTGAGACGCAGGATACATGATAGAGGGAGGAGAGAGGGGAAACATGCAATGTCTGGGTGAGGGGGGGGGGGGGGGGGAGGGGCGGAAGGAGAGAGAGAGAGAGGGAGAGGGAGAGGGAAAGAGGGAGAGGGGGAGAGGGAGAGAGAGAGAGAGAGAGAGAGAGAGAGAGAGAGAGAGAGAGAGAGAGAGAGAGAGAGAGTCCATGTAAAGACTTCAGGCTTCACTTCGCCCGGTCACATATCCCCCCAATCTAACAGTGCTTCGCCCTCGAAGTACACGAAAAACAATGCCTAGCCTAATCTGGTCCGTTCAGTTGATTACCAGTAGTCATTCAACATAGAAAACAACATAGCATCCGAATTTGATACAGCATGTTGGGTCAGATGTCTTGAAGCGATCTTAACCATTCAGCAAGTGTCATCAACCTGACATAAAACATACG
>JAWQFJ010026307.1:7500-12078 GCA_034096865.1 Theodoxus fluviatilis | reverse complement strand
ACAGTCGGGTAAACATGGCGGCAAGCGAACATGACAGGCATCACAGAAATGACGGGAAGCATGGGAAGCAAGCTGGCACCGTTGTTTCTTCCGCTCGAGATCCGCCTGCTGCCAACTGCCTGGGCAGCCTGCCTCGGCCGTGTCCTTCCCCTACATAGCTGGGGCCCTGACGCTGCCAGGACAAGCCAAGGGGCAGTCTTCAAAGCGCAGCTGTCTCCAATGCGGGCTTTGCCATCTTGACTGAGGATTACCCGAGCTTCCACCTCACACAATCGCATGCCTCCATCGATCTCTCACTGCGTCCTTCCTACATCGCTCTGCAAGCCTTCCCTCGCCCTTCCTTGTTCCTCCTACCAGACCTCTCGATTTTTCTCTCCTGACCCCTCTTCCTTTTCCGTCCTACGCCAGGACTCGATGCTCATGCGAGGTCCCAGTAGGAATTTGCCTTGTCTGTCGGTCTCGCTGACTTTCTTGCGTTTCCTTCTGGCTCTTTGCATCCATCATCTCGATTTTCATGGTCTTCTGAAAATATGAAGAAAGCAATTGTCAGCATACGTTCGTACCTGAGTAGTGCGAATTGGTTTTTAAAATAATCCTGTTGCTGATCAGTCTATGGATGCATGAATTCATATTTTCCAAGGTGCGAACTGTGACAGCTCTACCAAATTGTCTTCAAGTGTGTTTTGCTTCAGAGTCATTTGGCATAAGCTGACCTGCACGAGTCGTTGAACTCTTCAGCACACCTTCCCCTCACTGTTGCCAACTGGAAACAACAACAACAACAATGTAAATGTCTGGTTCTTGAGTACAGAAGAAAGTGGTCGGTAACCTTCAACAGACGTTTTCCATTATTTGTCATTATTGAAAAAAGATCAGGATTACGAGTCTCCCATTGGCAAAGGCCTTTGCAGTGCAGGAGACAACAGCAGTGCCAGTATCAGCTCACCAGCAGCGCAACCACCACTGGTACTCGCATCACCACCAGTAGTAGCACTTCTGTCACCACCACCACCAGTAGTAGCACTTCTGTCACCACCATTAGTAGCACTTCTGTCACCATCATCACCAGTAGTAGCACTTCTGTCACCATCACCACCAGTAGTAGCACTTCTGTCACCACCATTAGTAGCACTTCTGTCACCATCATCACCAGCAGTAGCACTTCTGTCACCATCATCACCAGTAGTAGCACTTCTGTCACCACCATTAGTAGCACTTCTGTCACCATCATCACCAGTAGTAGCACTTCTGTCACCACCACCACCAGTAGTAGCACTTCTGTCACCATCACCACCAGAAATAGCACTTCTGTCACCACCACCACCAGTAGTAGCACTTCTGTCACCATCACCACCAGAAATAGCACTTCTGTCACCATCACCACCAGTAGTAGCACTTCTGTCACCACCACCACCAGTAGTAGCACTTCTGTCACCACCACCACCAGTAGTAGCACTTCTGTCACCACCATTAGTAGCACTTCTGTCAGCATCATCACCAGTAGTAGCACTTCTGTCACCATCACCACCAGTAGTAGCACTTCTGTCACCACCATTAGTAGCACTTCTGTCACCATCACCACCAGTAGTAGCACTTATGTCACCACCACCACCAGTAGTAGCACTTCTGTCACCACCACCACCAGTAGTAGCACTTCTGTCACCACCATTAGTAGCACTTCTGTCAGCATCATCACCAGTAGTAGCACTTCTGTCACCACCACCACCAGTAGTAGCACTTCTGTCATCATCACCACCAGTAGTAGCACTTCTGTCACCACCACCACCAGTAGTAGCACTTCTGTCACCACCACCACCAGTAGTAGCACTTCTGTCACCATCACCACCAGTAGTAGCACTTCTGTCACCACCATTAGTAGCACTTCTGTCACCATCACCACCAGTAGTAGCACTTATGTCACCATCACCACCATTAGTAGCACTTCTGTCACCACCACCACCAGTAGTAGCACTTCTGTCACCACCACCACTAGTAGTAGCACTTCTGTCACCATCACCACCAGAAATAGCACTTCTGTCACCATCACCACCATTAGTAGCACTTCCGTCACCATCACCACCATTAGTAGCACTTCTGTCACCATCACCACCAGTAGTAGCACTTCTGTCACCACGACCACCAGTAGTAGCACTTCTGTCACCACCACCACCAGTAGTAGCACTTCTGTCACCATCACCACCAGTAGTAGCACTTCTGTCACCATCACCACCATTAGTAGCACTTATGTCACCACCAACACCAGTAGTAGCACTTCTGTCACCATCACCACCAGTAGTAGCACTTCTGTCACCATCACCACCAGTAGTAGCACTTCTGTCACCACCACCACCAGTAGTAGCACTTCTGTCACCATCACCACCAGTAGTAGCACTTCTGTCACCATCACCACCATTAGTAGCACTTCTGTCACCACCACCACCAGTAGTAGCACTTCTGTCACCACCACCACCAGTAGTAGCACTTCTGTCACCATCACCACCAGTAGTAGCACTTCTGTCACCATCACCACCAGTAGTAGCACTTCTGTCACCATCACCACCAGTAGTAGCACTTCTGTCACCACCATTAGTAGCACTTCTGTCACCACCACCACCAGTAGTAGCACTTCTGTCACCATCACCACCAGTAGTAGCACTTCTGTCACCACCACCTCCATTAGTAGCACTTCTGTCACCATCACCACCAGTAGTAGCACTTCTATCACCACCACCACCATCAGTAGTAGCACTTCTGTCACCATCACCACCAGTAGTAGCACTTCTGTCACCACCAGTAGTAGCACTTCTGTCACCATCACCACCAGTAGTAGCACTTCTGTCACCATCACCATCAGTAGTAGCACTTCTGTCACCATCACCACCAGTAGTAGCACTTCTGTCACCACCACCACCATTAGTAGCACTTCTGTCACCATCACCACCAGTAGTAGCACTTCTGTCACCATCACCACCAGTAGTAGCACTTCTGTCACCATCACCACCAGTAGTAGCACTTCTGTCACCACCACCACCATTAGTAGCACTTCTGTCACCATCACCACCAGTAGTAGCACTTCTGTCACCACCACCACCAGTAGTAGCACTTCTGTCACCATCACCACCAGTAGTAGCACTTCTGTCACCATCACCACCAGTAGTAGCACTTCTGTCACCACCACCACCAGTAGTAGCACTTCTGTCACCATCACCACCAGAAATAGCACTTCTGTCACCATCACCACCATTAGTAGCACTTCTGTCACCATCACCACCATTAGTAGCACTTCTGTCACCATCACCACCAGTAGTAGCACTTCTGTCACCACCACCACCACCAGTAGTAGCACTTCTATCACCACCACCACCATCAGTAGTAGCACTTCTGTCACCATCACCACCATTAGTAGCACTTCTGTCACCATCACCACCAGTAGTAGCACTTCTGTCAGCATCATCACCAGTAGTAGCACTTCTGTCACCATCACCACCAGTAGTAGCACTTCTGTCACCATCACCACCAGTAGTAGCACTTCTGTCACCATCACCATCAGTAGTAGCACTTCTGTCACCACCATTAGTAGCACTTCTGTCACCACCACCACCATTAGTAGCACTTCTGTCACCATCACCACCATTAGTAGCACTTATGTCACCACCATTAGTAGCACTTCTGTCACCATCACCACCAGTAGTAGCACTTCTGTCACCATCACCATCAGTAGTAGCACTTCTGTCACCACCATTAGTAGCACTTCTGTCACCATCACCACCATTAGTAGCACTTCTGTCACCATCACCACCAGTAGTAGCACTTCTGTCACCATCACCACCAGTAGTAGCACTTCTGTCACCATCACCACCATTAGTAGCACTTCTGTCACCACCATTAGTAGCACTTCTGTTACCATCATCACCAGTAGTAGCACTTCTGTCACCATCACCACCATTAGTAGCACTTATGTCACCACCAACACCAGTAGTAGCACTTCTGTCACCATCACCACCATTAGTAGCACTTCTGTCACCATCACCACCAGTAGTAGCACTTCTGTCACCATCACCACCATTAGTAGCACTTATGTCACCACCAACACCAGTAGTAGCACTTCTGTCACCATCACCACCATTAGCAGCACTTATGTCACCACCAACACCAGTAGTAGCACTTCTGTCACCATCACCACCATTAGTAGCACTTCTGTCACCATCACCACCAGTAGTAGCACTTCTGTCACCATCACCACCAGAAGTAGCACTTCTGTCACCATCACCACCAGTAGTAGCACTTCTGTCACCACCACCACCAGTAGTAGCACTTCTGTCACCACCACCACCAGTAGTTGCACTTCTGTCACCATCACCACCAGTAGTAGCACTTCTGTCACCATCACCACCAGTAGTAGCACTTCTGTCACCATCACCACCAGTAGTAGCACTTCTGTCACCACCACCACCAGTATTAGCACTTCTGTCACCATCACCACCATTAGTAGCACTTCTGTCACCATCACCACCAGTAGTAGCACTTCTGTCACCATCACCACCATTAGTAGCACTTCTGTCACCATCACCACCAGTA
>JAWQFJ010026307.1:0-2500 GCA_034096865.1 Theodoxus fluviatilis | reverse complement strand
CTACAGGAGGCTGTAGACTGCTCGGCAGCATGGGGCATGAGAGTCTGTAGCCAAGCTACAGGAGGCTGTAGACTGCTCGGCAGCATGGAGCATGAGAGCCTGTAGCCAAGCTACAGCATGGGGCATGAGAGCCTGTAGCCAAGCTACAGGAGGCTGTAGACTGCTCGGCAGCATGGGGCATGAGAGCCTCTAGCCAAGCTACAGGAGGCTGTAGACTGCTCGGCAGCATGGAGCATGAGAGCCTGTAGCCAAGCTACAGGAGGCTGTAGACTGCTCGGCAGCATGGGGCATGAGAGCCTGTAGCCAAGCTACAGCATGGGGCATGAGAGCCTCTAGCCAAGCTACAGGAGGCTGTAGACTGCTCGGCAGCATGGAGCATGAGAGCCTCTAGCCAAGCTACAGCATGGGGCATGAGAGCCTCTAGCCAAGCTACATGAGGCTGTAGACTGCTCGGCAGCATGGGGCATGAGAGCCTGTAGCCAAGCTACAGGAGGCTGTAGACTGCTCGGCAGCATGGAGCATGAGAGCCTGTAGCCAAGCTACAGGAGGCTGTAGACTGCTCGGCAGCATGGAGCATGAGAGCCTCTAGCCAAGCTACAGGAGGCTGTAGACTGCTCGGCAGCATGGGGCATGAGAGCCTGTAGCCAAGCTACAGGAGGCTGTAGACTGCTCGGCAGCATGGAGCATGAGAGCCTGTAGCCAAGCTACAGGAGGCTGTAGACTGCTCGGCAGCATGGAGCATGAGAGCCTGTAGCCAAGCTACAGGAGGCTGTAGACTGCTCGGCAGCATGGGGCATGAGAGTCTGTAGCCAAGCTACAGGAGGCTGTAGACTGCTCGGCAGCATGGGGCATGAGAGCCTCTAGCCAAGCTGCAGGAGGCTGTAGACTGCTCGGCAGCATGGGGCATGAGAGCCTCTAGCCAAGCTACAGGAGGCTGTAGACTGCTCGGCAGCATGGGGCATGAGAGCCTCTAGCCAAGCTACAGGAGGCTGTAGACTGCTCGGCAGCATGGGGCATGAGAGCCTCTAGCCAAGCTACAGGAGGCTGTAGACTGCTCGGCAGCTTGGGGCATGAGAGCCTCTAGCCAAGCTACAGGAGGCTGTAGACTGCTCGGCAGCATGGAGCATGAGAGCCTCTAGCCAAGCTACAGGAGGCTGTAGACTGCTCGGCAGCATGGGGCATGAGAGCCTGTAGCCAAGCTACAGCATGGGGCATGAGAGCCTCTAGCCAAGCTACAGGAGGCTGTAGACTGCTCGGCAGCATGGAGCATGAGAGCCTCTAGCCAAGCTACAGCATGGGGCATGAGAGCCTCTAGCCAAGCTACATGAGGCTGTAGACTGCTCGGCAGCATGGGGCATGAGAGCCTGTAGCCAAGCTACAGGAGGCTGTAGACTGCTCGGCAGCATGGAGCATGAGAGCCTGTAGCCAAGCTACAGGAGGCTGTAGACTGCTCGGCAGCATGGGGCATGAGAGCCTGTAGCCAAGCTACAGGAGGCTGTAGACTGCTCGGCAGCATGGAGCATGAGAGCCTGTAGCCAAGCTACAGGAGGCTGTAGACTGCTCGGCAGCATGGGGCATGAGAGCCTCTAGCCAAGCTACAGGAGGCTGTAGACTGCTCGGCAGCATGGGGCATGAGAGCCTGTAGCCAAGCTACAGGAGGCTGTAGACTGCTCGGCAGCATGGGGCATGAGAGCCTCTAGCCAAGCTACAGGAGGCTGTAGACTGCTCGGCAGCATGGAGCATGAGAGCCTGTAGCCAAGCTACAGGAGGCTGTAGACTGCTCGGCAGCATGGAGCATGAGAGCCTGTAGCCAAGCTACAGGAGGCTGTAGACTGCTCGGCAGCATGGAGCATGAGAGCCTCTAGCCAAGCTACAGGAGGCTGTAGACTGCTCGGCAGCATGGAGCATGAGAGCCTCTAGCCAAGCTACAGGAGAACGCCCTGAAAGCCTGGCAGCCAACGGTTCCAGCTCATGAGGGGAGCATTGAAGACATCGAACTGTTTGCCGTAACCAATTTTTCCGTGTTTTTCTTCTGCAATGATTACACTAATTTGCCAGTCAAACTCTTTACAGCAGGGACAATTTAGCTGAGATGATTATTGTTGTAATTCATGATCATAAAATGATTGTGAAACTGTAACAACCCGGAATCTGATATTTACACGACAAATGTAAGGGAGGAAAAATTTAAACAAATGTATTCTGAAATTTGCGTCTCTGTTTTACATGTGTGAAGTTTAGTTTGACGTCATGCTGATGTGCAATTGTTCGGTCCCTCAGAAAAAATAATAGTCACATACTTCATTTATACGACACTGTTGCAATAAAATATTAGTTATCCCTCCAGGTTTACTGGAGGTCCTACAGACTTTATCTGTCTGTCTGTCTGTGTGTCTGTCCCGACTCCACGGCCTATATATCAAAAACTACTGGACGGATTTCCTTGAGATTTTGCACACTGACTGGAAGTTAGGTCCCATTCAATATTATCAAATTTTCA
>JAWQFJ010026306.1:10000-20290 GCA_034096865.1 Theodoxus fluviatilis | reverse complement strand
CCAACACCACCAGTACCACCACCAGTACCACCACCAGTACCACCACCAGTACCACCACCAGTACCACCACCAGTACCACCACCAGTACCACCACCAGTACCACCACCACCACCACCCACCACCAGTACCACCACCAGTACCACCACCAGTACCACCACCAGTACCACCACCAGCACCACCACCAGCACCACCACCAGTACCACCCCTAGTACCACCACCAGTACCACCACCACCAGTACCACCACCAGTACCACCCCTGGTACCACCACCAGTACCACCACCAGTACCACCCCTAGTACCACCACCAGTACCACCACCAGCACCACCACCAGCACCACCACCACCACCAGCACCACCACCAGTACCACCACCAGTACCACCACCAGTACCACCACCAGTACCACCACCAGTACCACCACCAGTACCACCACCAGTACCACCACCAGTACCACCACCAGTACCACCACCAGTAGAAGCTCGGGAGACAGAAGCAATGTTCTGCCTCTACAAAATCCAGCTGCAGCAGAAATAGACCGGCGACAGTTCCAGCACCACCACCGCCAGCGCCACCACCACCACCACCACCACCACCACCACCACCACCACCGCCACCACCACCACCACCGCCACCACCACTACCACCACCACCACCACCACCACCACCACCGCCGCCACCACCACCACCCCACCGCCACCTCCACCACCACCACCACCACCGCCACCACCACCGCCGCCACCACTAGCGCGTAATTCAATGCAATCTCACGCACTGACATATACTGTACACCATCACCCATATGTCGCGTCTCGCGACACACAGTCTATTGAATGAATCATATGTGGTTGCAAGTGGTAATTGTCTTGCTTGAGAGGAAACATCAGATTTATAGTCAAAATGTCACAATTCAGGTGCCAGAGTGGGAGAACGGCTCACTAGCCAAGGGTCACGCTAATGTAAGGAGTGACTCACAGGGCAGCTGCACTGAAATCAGACCACAGCAGATGAGTGGTCGCAGAGCGGTCAGCTTGTCAGCTTGCCTTACAGAAAGGATGGGGAAGGGGGGTTGGAGAGAGGTCTGACACACGGGATAGGGGGTGGGAGAGAGAGAAGCAGGGATAACTGAATAGAAGATGAGCACAGCAGATGTACAATACACTCGGTGATAGGTGCACCTTATGACATTACTATCATATTTCCAGAATGAAGTGATGACACCTTAAGCCCAGCTATTCGCTAATATTCCATATGAGAATCCCCTGTGCGTTGGGGGCAAGAATGGACCCACTGCGTCTCCCTAAAGGCCCTCGCACACGAGGCAATTCCACTCAAGCAACTTCATTGCTTTCCATGCATTGCTTCGTGTGCGACGTCGGTTCAACTGGCATTCCAAGCAACTTTCCAACCCACCGGCAACTGATTTGCTCTCTGTAAAATCTGTTCTAATTTCTGGGCGAGTGGCGTGCCACTCTCTGTGAATCCACCAATAACAGAGCATCTGCGTATGACGTCAACGTTTACTGCGGGAAAATATTGTGTTCAACGGAAGTTCGTTATCACATAGTGTTCAAGAGGTCACACGGCATGCATAATGTCTGAAAGAGTGGATGGACGAGACCAACACGTTCTTTTCCTCTTTTTTTGCTGTTCGGCAATTATTAGTATTGCTGCAGCAGCTGCAACATCATCATTGGATGAGGAAGTGCTATCGTCATCGTCACTCGATGTTTCGCTGTTGTTTGACAGATATATTTCAGTCATTGTCAGCTAGGGCAAGCCCCGCGTGGGGAAGGGAAGGGGGGGAGAGAGATGCTCAGTGTGTGAGTGCAAGCACGGGCATTAGTACGCTTCCATAAATAGATCATGGAGAGAGGTGAAAGGTCACAGTGCCAGAGTGTGCGAGCTCAGTCTCCAGTATTGCTTGCCACTTTGGCAAGCAACCGGCCTCAAGCAACGTGGCAAGATATTTTGGTTGCTTCGGGTGCAAAGGCCGCAAGCAACGTGGCAAGAGATTTTGGTTACTTCGTGTGCGAAGGCCGCAAGCAACGTGGCAAGATATTTTGGTTGCTTCGTGTGCAAAGGCCTCAAGCAACGTGGCAAGATATTTTGGTTGCTTCGTTTGCGAAGGCCGCAAGCAACATGGCAAGAGATGTTGGTTGCTTCGTGCACGAAGGCCGCAAGCAACGTGGCAAGAGATTTTGGTCGCTTTGTGTGCAAAGGCCTCAAGGAACGTGGCAAGAGATTTTGGTTGCTTCGTGTACGAAGGCCGCAAGCAATGTGGCAAGAGATTTTGGTTGCTTCGTGTGCGAAGGCCGCAAGCAACGTGGCAAGAGATTTTGGTTGCTTCGTGTGCGAAGGCCGCAAGCAACGTGGCAAGAGATTTTGGTTGCTTCGTGTGCGAAGGCCGCAAGCAACGTGGCAAGATATTTTGGTCGCTTCGTGTGCGAAGGCCGCAAGCAACGTGGCAAGAGATTTTGGTTGCTTCATGTGCGAAGGTCGCAAGCAACGTGGCAAAAGATTTTGGTTGCTTCGTGTGCGAAGGCCTCAAGCAAGGTGGCAAGAGAATTTGGTTTCTTTGTGTGCGAAGGCCTCAAGCAACGTGGCAAGAGATTTTGGTTGCTTCGTGTGCGAAGGTCGCAAGCAACGTGGCAAAAGATTTTGGTTGCTTCGTGTGCGAAGGCCGCAAGCAACGTGGCAAAAGATTTTGGTTGCTTCGTATGCGAAGGCCGCAAGCAACGTGGCAAGAGATTTTGGTTGCTTCGTGTGCGAAGGCCGCAAGCAACGTGGCAAGAGATTTTGGTTGCTTCGTATGCGAAGGCCGCAAGCAATTTGAAAAAAGCGACTAGCGAGGAAATCGAGACGTGACTAGGTGATGTGAGTTGTTATTGACCTTACTTAGCTGCTAAAGTCCACAGGCCGTAACACTTTATTTATTCGTGCATTCTCAATGGGAATTCAAAAGTGCATAATCTAAAATGCAGACACATTTAGAACTATTGTTTTTATTTTATTCAAAAACGAGTAAAAGGCTACGGAGGATGTGAGAATCAGGGGCTAAGTGACTACAAAACAGTTTTTTTACGTGCGATGATGTCATATCTAAGATATCTCACCTGAATATGGAAATATGTTGCCGCGAACCCGCACATCCCTGGCTCATCGACAGTAGGCGTATGCGTCGTGAATGGGACAGTCCACGACCCATAGCGCCAATGAGCCGAGAGATTCGGGATCGAAGACGAGAGAGGTGGAACCGTCCTTTCAGTCAGTCATGAATACACGGAAAAGTTACCGCTTGTCTATGTTTTCTTATGGGTTCGTGTGCTGCTTTGGGCTCTTCTCAGTAAGGCTCTGGGGGCTCCATGACCTGACCGTGTTTTAACTTCGAGGAAGATATTACAGTCCTTTTGTCCCATGCAGGATTTGTTTACCTGCATGAAACTATAACAAGTATGTGAGAATGATGTTGGTGGTTATTACCAAGAAGTGAACTGTTGTTGTTGTTGTTGAGGAAATCTCCATATGTTGTTTGATTCTTCTGCAGATGACAATCTGATAAATACCATTATTTTACGCTTAAAAAAAAAACCCGTTTTTCACAAAGAAGTGAGAAATACACTTCGCAACAACATGGGTTTCAAGTTGTTTATACTGATTGTTGTGCAAGTGGAAAACTATATTGCTAGGGTGGAATGTAATCGGCAAATGTTTGAAGAATAATAGCATTAACTTCGTCTTTTTAATATTGCCAGCATCCTTTTTCTCATTTTCGAATTAAAGTTATTTAATCAGACTGGCAGGCAGGCAGGCAGGCAGGCAGGCAGGCAGGCAGGCAGGCAGACAAACAAGAGTAAACCATGAAGTAAACATGCATTCCAAGATATTGCGCGTCTCCCTGAATCACACGCACACGCATCTACACACTGTGGCTCTTGTGGACGGTCGACATGACTTGATAAGCATCAGGAAGAGTTTCATTATTTGTCTTTTCGACCTCTTTTTTGGATTGCTTACACCAGTGTAGAAGCAGCGTAAGTTGCTGACTTCTGGGGTGTAATTCATGAACTTGGACTTTCAGCGTGGTCTAATACTAGTTTTGGACCACTGTCGTTGTCTACAATTCATGAACTTGGACTGTCGTAGTCTACAATTCATGAACGTGGACTTTGTTCAGACGGCAGACTGAACTGCGGACTACGGTGGTCCAAGGATTTGTTAGACTACACACCAAAGTCCAAAACCAGCGCGAAATTAAATGGCCGACCTGTTCACGGTTCGCAAATAATAAGCTGTATTTTGGGACACTGGAAACCCATCCAAAGAAAGTATAAGCCACGAACAGCATTAAATTATGAAAGCTGTATGTTGATTGCATCAATAGGTCGTGAAAACGCTTACATTTTACAGTTGGAAATGCAGGTCGCCGAGCTTCGCGCACTGCTATTTATAGCTGAAGCGCGGACCGCTGCGACATCAGTAAACAGTGTTGTCCTCGAACCTGCCTGCTGCTGTTGACATTGGGTACAATGCTAGTGTTGTCTGATGCTATGAAAACGATACATTAAAATTGCATCTGTGTTATGAAAACACTGCTCAGATTAAATTGCTTTATTTTTGGTAACTGAGAAAATGTGTGACGATCGCCAGGGTTTCACGAGTTTGGTGGGGAAAGTAAGTTGAGGCAGATCGAGTGTGTGTGTGTGCGTGTGTGTGTCAGTGTCACTGTGTGTGTATATATTTATCCTCATCAAGACAGATTATTGTTCCACCCCTTCCTTACTGAATTTCAATGGTTCTCACTTGGAAATCCTGCCATATTGTAAAACTTGATCTTCTGCTCGTTTGCCTCTTGCTGATGAACTTAATAAACGGTGACACACACAGGGGCGGATCTGGGTTTTGAAAGGGGGGGGTGCACTGTTCTTTTTTTTTGTTTTGTATGTTATCAGCGAAGGCGCGAAGCGCCGAACCGACGGCGCGAAGCGCCGAGCATGCTAGGGGGGTCCGGGGGCATGCCCCCCGGAATTTTGTTAAAAAAAGGAAGCAAAATGGTGCAATCTGGTGCAATCTGAGCGTGTAAAGTGCTATTTTCAGGCGATACATTTGGCCACTGATGTGGTGGGGGGTGGAGATAGGACCAACTGTCTCTCTCTTGGGAAGCACATGCTCGAAAATGTACAGTGCTAAATAAGTTCGATGTTAATAATAAAGAATCACAATTCACAAAAACAACATGAGGCTGGGGGGAAGGGGGTGCAATTACATCACTATATTTATCAACATATTTCTCTTTCCATTTTTATATTTATGTATTATCATTGTTTATGTATTTTATTTCTTAAATTTATTTAGTTAGTTTTTTGGCTGGGGGTGGAATTACATTTACATTACTATATTTATCAGCATCTCTTTCTCTTTTTTGTTCTGCCGAGGGAGGGGGGGGTGCAATTACATTTACATTACTATATTTATCAGCTTCTCTCTTTTTTATTTTAAGCCGAGGAGGGGGGGGGGGTGCAATTATATTTACATTCCAATATTTATCAACATCTCTTTCCCTGAGTCTCTCTCTCTCATTTTTTTGTCTTTTTGCTTGCGGGGGGGGGGGGGGTGCAATTACATTTACATTACTACATTATCAACATATCTCTTTTTTATCTTTCTTTCTTTTTTTTCTTCTTTTTTTTTTTTTGGTCCCGCTGGGGGGGGGGGGGGGGTGCAATTGCACCCATTGCACCCCCCCCAGATCCACCCCTGACACACACACACACACACTCGAGCCAGCCTCACTCAGCTCGCACTTCATTTGTCACCTCCTCCCACGCTGTCCGTCTTCTTTTGTTTGCTTGGACTGTGTGTATGCTGCTGTTAATGTATCCGTATCTTGCTGACACCGCTTTTATGATAGCTACCGATTCTCGCTCCGTGAAATCGGGGCTTTTCTTCGAGGTTTTGCTACCGATCGTGGCCGTCATTTTTGACGGGAAGTTTAAAGCGGTACGCTATGCGCTTGCGCACTGGGCGGAATCCCCGGGAAATCCACATCATTCTAAAAATAATCCATGGACTAGGTCAATCAGTCCCAGCCTTTCAAGTCAACACCCAGTCTGGGTTCGTGAATCATAGACTCGCTGAGTCCAGGACTAGTCCCAGGCTACGCGGTGGTCTAGGACTAGTCCTGGACTCACAAGTACAAGACCAGTGCTCGCGAAAGTCCAAGTTCATGAATTACACCCCTGAGGTTCGTATCCATGGCCATTGAGCCCTCGCGGCGAGCGTTCACGGCGAGCGTTGGTATGGATAGGTTCGGGTCCTGTGAAAAGCTTCGGTTTTCGCGAGCGTTCGCCGCCGGCGCTCCTCTATAACATTTTAGTTATTAGAGACTTTTCCTACCGGCGAAAGTGTCTCTAGCCCAGTTGACATCACGTGATGGAAGGTTTTCGTCCGATATATGCAAATGAAGGTCACACGAGAGGCTTGTGAGATAGCCGATCTGCTCCCTGACATACGCCGTTAAAGTAGTTCTAAGACTATTTCGCACAAAACTCTTAACTTACTCTTGTTCAGGCAATAAACAAGCGTTTATTCGATAAAATAAAATGTTTGTGTTGAAATGGACACGAGTCTTGACATCTGAATGATTTCTGTAAGAAGAGAAGAAAAAACCTGTATCAAAATGATTTTTTGCTCAATGCTGTATATGCGAAGGGTCAAGTCTATTGTGCATTCAATGCGAACTGTGCCAGAGTCACTACTGACTCTGGTTCACAGAATGCCTCTATGTACAATTCGATTGCTTCTGGTAAAGGCCTCCTCACACGTGGCAACATTTCCGACGAAATTGCTCTTGCCATTGCAAACATCGTCCTCGCAAGTCGCCAAAGAGTTTGTTTTGGGCGCCCTCACACGTGACTAGATTTCCGGCATTGCAAAAATTGCGCTCGCGTGTCGCCTGTAGCGTTTTCTGTCGAGTGTTCTGTTTTTATTGTCCGTCACATAATGGCCACGAACAGCCAATCAGATGGGTTCTTACTTGTGACGTAACAATAGAAACTTATAATCCAAATATCGTAAATGCGGTCGACCTCTGTCGATTCGTATCTTGTATGGAATGCGCAAGTTCACTTGTCAGTTGCAGAATGTTCTGATGCCTAAATCTAAATTTCTTACACTGTTCTACATCATCGTATCTTTTGAAGAGATGCAGTCTAGCCCGGAAAACGCGTTTTTGTTGCAATTGTGACACTGTCCTTCACCTCGACAAACGTGATACGAACCCAATGCGATATTACTACACCACATGTTCACGTTATATTTGTAGAGAGTTGTTTGGTTGGGAAGTTCGTAAATTGGAAGGCATACCAGTCAAACATTACTAGCACACGCTTCGGGAAAGGTTGCAATCACATCTACCAGCGCTCTGAATGTGCCACCAGCGACTGTGGTGTAGTGGTAACGTTGGCGCCTATCACGTGAGAGACTCGTTCTCCGACAGATATCTTCGTCTTCCTTTATTTTAACTCCAGTTTAGATTTAACTGTTTTGTCGGACACAAAGAAACTTTTCTGTCCTTTCAACAAAACTTGCCACGTATGAGGATTTTTTTTTATCGATATCGATATCATCTGGGAAACGCAACTCTGATCAGAACTGATTGGGTGTAGGTTCAGTTCGTCAAAGACAGCGCGAAAAATGAATGATCAAACACAAACACAGCTTTCTATGTGTCAATTTAGTACCGCTTTTGTACTTTTAATATACAGTACTAATGAAGCTACTATACATGTATGTGGCCTGCTTTGGATTCTACTATACAAATAACTGGCAACGATATCGAATACTGACATTACGCTCCATTTTTTCAATGCTTTATTTGCAGTATGCTCCTCTCTACGCCACGGTTGGACAAATCATGCTACACAGCTGTGCACTGAGTAATGTCTCCACGCATGAGACCAATGCAACAGCTGCAACGTTGCTTGCTTGCCAAAGCAAATACAGCGTAATGAGCTGACCGGGTCGGCAGCAAAACCGGGGGACAACCGGTACGTGTGCCTTTAAGGCGCCTACACACGTTACGTTTTTCAAGCTGGTTTTGCTCCCGATCCTGCTGACCGTGCGTGTAAAAAGCGGGTTGACAGCCACACGCAACGATTACACCCACACCGCGAACTGGAGCGATGTTCATTTTACGCGAAGCAAAGTCAGAATTTAGAGTTACGTCCCTTCGCAGAGCCATGGATACGACGCTTTCGACGTGTAGGATGTAGGTCTGCGAAGACGCAACGATAAAATCGATCCTCGGACATATGCTTTCGGCGTGTAGATGAATGCATTTGACCTGCATTGCAAATTGTAAAATGTACCATCTTCCACGAACTATTCATGCATTCAACATACAGCTTTGATAAATTAATGCCAACACTCGCTTTCGACGTGAAGGCTGTATAGCTGCCTGTATGCGAAGCCGCAACGATAAAAGTCGATCCGCGGACATGCTTTCGGCGTGTAGATGAATGCGTTTGACCTGCATTGCAAATTGTAAAATGTACCATCTTTCACGAACTAGTCATGCATTCAACATACAGCTTTGATAAATTAATGCCAACACTCGCTTTCGACGTGAACTCTGTAGCTGCCTGTATGCGAAGCCGCAACGATAAAAGTCGATCCGCGGACATGCTTTCTCGGCGTGTAGATGAATGCGTTTGACCTGCATTGCGAATTGTACAATGTACCAGCTTTCACGAACTATTCATACATTCAACATACAGCTTTGATAAATTAATGCTGTTCATGGTTTACCTTTTCTTTGGATGGGCTTTTAGTATCCCCAAATACACCTTTTTATGTGCGAAGCGAGGACAGCGTCAGCCATTAAAATTGGCGACTAGTCGCCAGAACGCGAGATCTCGCGTCGCCGGGCATGTGAACCGGTCCGGACGGGGCCGAAAAATAGAGCCAGCCCTAGTCACAAGAACCGTGCCGGATTAGTCCACGGTTTCGATTTTTGACCGGATCGGCAGCAAAACCGGGGGACAACCGGTACGTGTGTAGGCGCCTTTAGATAACGATCGCCTTTATGCCGCAGTTGTGATAAAACATTAACCCGTGTCCATGGATGAGAGATACATTTTACAGCCCACCAGCCTTTGCAGACTATGTAAGGCCATTTTTTTCTACGAAAATCGATAGAACTGGGTAGAGCAAGTGCAAGTTTAGCTTCAATGTCATTCGCCTCTAATGACTCGCATAGGGAGACGTGCCTGGGTCTATCCTTACCCACAACCCACACAGGGTTCGCCAAGCTCTAACAAGTAAACATGGCCGATATCAATAGATATAGACACACGGAAATACAATAAGGAAGAGAAAGAGCTGCCTCAAGCAAAGGAGAAATAGCATGGTCGAATCATGCCAAGAGTCATTTAGCTGGCCTTGATACATTAAAGTGTTACCTGACATCATCGTTACAGTTACACATTAATTCATCATTCGATCAACATACTCTTGTCCCTGTGTAGATATAAAACGTCTCATTCCAAATGGATTGTTTACTGACGACGTAATCCGAGAATGGCTACCGAATGCACAAAGAGAGAATGATTCGGCACAGCTTTACATCTCGGCATGGTATTGGAAGAACGACTGTTTGTCTGGCCGTCTCTGTGTCTCTCTGTGTATCTCTGGGTCTCTCTTATTGTGTCTGTGTCTCTGTCTGTGTGTCTGTGTGCTTCTCTCTCTCTCTCTCTCTCTCTCTCTCTCTCTCTCTCTCTCTCTCTCTCTCTCTCTCTCTCTCTCTCTCTCTCTCTCTCTCTCTCTCTCTCCCTCTCTCTCTCCCTCGGATCCACCTGCCTACATAGCTATCACATTTACTTATGAAATGGACCATGCACTGTTTCATCATAGCAACGTGGCATTTAAATGAGGTGCTCATTCACCACGTGGAGTATGGTGACGTCGTTGTGACACTGATATTTGCCGGCAAACCGAGCACAACTCATCACTGTCATCACGTCCTTTGCATTTCCTGGCGATCATCGAGGCTGATCAGTGATTTCGACGGGGGACACCAGCAACCTGTCAATCATTCTTTGCAATTACCTGGACCCCCGTGTGTGCAGGGCTGCTCTCAAATATTGACTGCAGAGACAAGTACCTTGTCAATCATCAAGCCCCGATAGGCAGGATACTGCACGGACAGCATCTGCGATGCAGCCTCGGAGTGTCATGTAGGCCAGACAGATAAAAACGCACCAAGGTCGCTGAAATTGCTCGTCAGTCAATCGATA
>JAWQFJ010026306.1:2500-7500 GCA_034096865.1 Theodoxus fluviatilis | reverse complement strand
GCCATTTTCGGAGTCCTCAAGTGAAACGCTGCGAGCGATACCTTGAAGAAATTGCTGCTGGTGGTGCTTTCTTCTGTCTGTTGGCTGTTGCCTTTGTCACTGCTACAGCTACGACTACTACTACTACTACTACTACTACTACTACTACTACTGCTACTACTACTACTACTACTACTACTACTACTACTACTACTACTACTACTACTACTACTACTACTACTACTGCTGCTGCTGCTGCTACTACTACTACTACTACTACTACTACTACTACTACTACTACTACTGCTGCTGCTGCTACTACTACTACTACTACTACTACTACTACTACTACTACTACTACTGCTGCTGCTGCTGCTGCTGCTGCTACTATTTCTACTACTACTACTACTACTACTACTACTACTACTACTACTGCTGCTGCTGCTGCTGCTACTACTACTACTACTACTACTACTGCTACTGCTGCTGCTGCTGCTACTACTACTACTACTACTACTACTACTACTGCTGCTGCTGCTGCTGCTGCTACTATTTCTACTACTTCTACTACTACTACTACTACTACTGCTGCTGCTGCTGCTGCTACTATTTCTACTACTACTACTGAGTACTACTACTACTACTACTACTACTACTGCTACTATTTTTACTACTACTACTATTACTACTACTACTGCTGCTGCTGCTGCTGCTGCTGTTGCTACTATTTCTACTACTACTACTACTACTACTGCTTCGACGGCGACGACGACGACTACTGCTGCTGCTACTACTACTACTTCTACTTCTACTACAACAAATAATATTACTACTATTACTACAATTACAACAACTACTCACTACTGCTACTACTATTACTACTACTACTACTACTACTACTACTACTACTACTACTACTACTACTACTACTACTACTACTACTACTACCAGGGGTGGACGAGGTCGGGGGGTTCCGGGGTTTTCGGACACCCCCCACCCACCCCAACAGAAAAAATAAAAATAAATAAAAACTGTTTTTATTAGTAACAAAATTTGCTGCCTGAAAGTGGTAAAGATCACCATCAGAATGCGCCAGATTGGAACATTTTGCAGTGAAACCCCCCCGCTTTCACGTTTCGGCTGAGCACCAAGCGCTCCTATAGGGTCGTTCTTCTCCATAGGGTCGTTTACCCAACCCCCCCCCTCCCCCCCGCTTGCTATCACGTTTCGGTTGAGCCCTTTAACACACACACACACACACACACACACACACACACACACACACACACACACACACTGCTCTTAAAAACGTTTGGAACCGCCCCCCCCCCCAAAAAAAAAAAAAAAAACAAAAAGAAAGAAAAGAACTGATCCGCCCCTGACTACTACTACTACGATCACGACTACGATTGCTGCAGTCGTTCCTGCTGCAGTTATTGCTGCTGCGGCTGCTTATGATATTTTGCTCCATATTGCACTAATAAAAGAGTTTAAAGAGGATTTTTAAAAAGTCAATCACTGCATAATTCTGCCGATTTCTTTTTACGAAGGGGAGACCAAAATGACATGGGTGCTTTTAATGTAGTCTGCCACGAGAAGTCTTTTCATATGACCAAGCAGCAGGTAGGTCTGGCTGTTTCTTTTCTTGTAGTTTGTTTTCACATCATCATGAATACTTGCCGTGGACTTGTTTTTTTTTCTGCGACCAAGCATCTCAATCTATATTCATACACTTAAAATGGGCGCGTGCAGTTGATCACTATCAGGGGATTAGGTGTTTGGCATTAACTACTTGAGCATACACCATTTACATCTAAAATCATTTTAATATACATATTATTCATGACGTACTTTCCCCAGACGATGTTTTACCAAAATAATTATCACACACAAAACACATCACGCCATCTGCACAATTACTGCTGATGCCTCTTTCCGTTTCGTCTTTTTTTTACCCTCTTTTATGAAACCTGAAGTTGGCCAGGACGAATGGTTGAATGATTCCTTTTTTCGATTCACCCAAAAAAGCAGATTGCCAGAATTATTTCTTATCAGGTACTCTGTACGCAACAGCTGACTACAAAACGAAACCCAGAGGTCTTCACTCTGACGTGAAAGATGTACAACAGTGCGAGCAAACTTCCTTCCTTATCGCTTTGTCAACAGAAACATCCAGGAAGCACACTGTCGCGATAACTGAACAAACAGCCTCGACTTCTTGTATTTCTTCAGGCAGGCACCGCAAAATATGATGAATCATATATCACAAACAGATATGAAAATGTGATGCTATGTAAAATGTCTCGAATAAACATGAAATATCGAGGTGTACATTTACGCACAGAGATCAAACGCAAAAAAAGAGAAATCAACGAAACTTGAATCTCTTGCATTGTAAACTGATCAATCCACACGACTCCCTACATTAGTAGCAGAGACATAATAAGGATATAACGGGGAGGGGAGTCAAGGAGGAAGGGGGGAGGGGAGGGGTGTCAAGGAGAAAGGGGGGAGAGGAGGGGTCAAGGAGGAAGGGGGGAGAGGAGGGGTCAAGGAGGAAGGGGGGGGGGAGAGGAGGGGTCAAGGAGGAAGGGGGGAGAGGAGGGGTCAAGGAGGAAGGGGGGAGAGGAGGGGTCAAGGAGGAAGGGGGGAGAGGAGGGGTCAAGGAGGAAGGGGGGAGAGGAGGGGTCAAGGAGGAAGGGGGGAGAGGAGGGGTCAAGGAGGAAGGGGGGAGAGGAGGGGTCAAGGAGGAAGGGGGGAGAGGAGGGGTCAAGGAGGAAGGGGGGAGAGACGGGGTCAAGGAGGAAGGGGGAGAGGAGGGGTCAAGGAGGAAGGGGGGAGAGGAGGGGTCAAGGAGGAAGGGGGGAGAGGAGGGGTCAAGGAGGAAGGGGGGAGAGGAGGGGTCAAGGAGGAAGGGGGGAGAGGAGGGGTCAAGGAGGAAGGGGGGGGGGGATGGGGATGATGGCTTTGAGTGCACATGAAGGGAACGTGAAAGTAGGACATGACGATGTTGTTGCAAAATGCATGGTCGTCTGGATTCCATCCACGGTCTGAGAGACTCGGCACGCACAGACCATCCAAAGTGCGACCCCAAAGAAAAAGCGGCCGTAGGTATTCAACTGTGATGGCGAATGTGCTCCAGAGAAAGGGGTGTTCCTCATTTTATGAAATCCCAGTTCGGATTTGAAAAAGCTCGTGTGATACAGAGCATCTGTCATCATGTCCATCGAGTAACGATCGCTTAAAAATGTGAGTACGCGCGCGCGCGTGTGTGTGGACGTGTGTGTGTGTGTGTGTGTGTGTGTGTGTGTGTATACGTGTGTCTGTGTGTACGTGTATGTGTGCGTACGTGACGCGTGTGTGTGTATGTACGTGACGTGTGTGTCTTTTTGTGTACGTGTGTACATGTATATGTGTGTACGTGACTTGTGTATGTGCCTGCGTTCATGTGAGAGAGAGAGAGAGAGAGAGAGAGAGAGAGAGAGAGAGAGAGAGAACTCGAACTCGAACTTGAAACTTTATTGATAGGGCCACCAGCCCATTACAAATGACAATACAACAAAATCTTCATAATTTGTTACATTTATGACATAACTCCATTCAACTCCAATATAGCGACTTCTCTCCTTTTCATCACACGATAAAGATATGTGCAAACATCTCGTAAAATGGTTTGCTCGTTTGCTCCCAAACAGTGTACAAATACATTGACATCTTCTCGTACGTGAGGAACCAAATATTTGACACGTAGATGGCTCACGGCTGGACATCTAATCAAAATATGATATTCGTCTTCGTCCTCCTCCTGGCACAATGGACACAATAATTGGATCATTGTCTCGAATCGGTGCTTGTGGATATACAATTCACTGGTACCAACACGAAATTTTATAAACGTCTCTTTGAATGTCCACCTTATACAGATATGCTTCTAATCCAGGTGTAATGTTAAACTCTCTGTAAACCGCATATCTTTCACTACTGTACAATTCATTTGACCAATGCTCTCTGAATTTGTTAAACAGAGCATCTTTCAATCGGCACAGAAAAGACGACTCACTCTGGACTACTTGACTTTCCCAAAAGCATTTCAAATTGTTCTCACTAAGCATAGTACGTACTTTGTTTGCCCAATTATTCCCACAATCTATGGTTTTCATGAGCATTCTGTATATACGTTTGGGCAATCTTTCCTCATCCATTCTCAGGATCTTAAGCCAATACTTGGCAAGTCTTATGGCTGCATTAACAGATAAATGATATCGTCCAGTGTCTCCATATATCATGATATTTGGTGTTTTAAAAAAGGTACATTCAAGAATTGTTTAATACTGTATAGATGGACAGTTTCAATAACGTTGCATTTGCCCAAGCCCCATACTTCAGATGCATATACAGGGTTGCACGCTGTCGTCTCCCGTGGGGTGATGGTTGGGGAATCTGCTGCGGACTAGTAGATTCTTGAGGTTAGGTGGTTGGCGGAAAGCGAGGACAGGAGCCGGAAGTGCACGGGAGAGGCGCTCTTTCCATCCTTCCTTCTTTCCTTCCTCCCTCCCTCCCTTCCTTCCTTCCTTCCTTCCTCCTCCTCTTCCTCTACTTCCTCCTCCTCCTCCTCCTCCCTCCTCCTCCTCCTCCTCATGCTTGCTACCTCTCTTGCTCCACACCCCCTCTACCTCCTTTTTCATGTCTTCCTACTGTTCTTTTGTTTCAGTCATCTTTGTGCATTGTCACTCTTAGAGATAAAGTTGTCAATTGAACATCGCGCGTAGGGAGACAGAGTATGTGTTTGACTTGCCCAAATTGAGAAAACACATAGAATCTCACTTTAGTATTTTGAGTTAGTCGGTATTGGCATCATTGTATTGTGCAGTTCAAACACAGTGAATGCGCTGGAGCAAGAGATAGGCAGTACGTTCCCGTTCATCCGTAAACTTTTCTTTTTTTTTCTGTGTACTGCTCGTGAGCTTATCGGGGACCATAGGAATTCGCTTGAAGCACAACGATAGGCCTTTTCTCTGCTG
>JAWQFJ010026304.1:7500-10000 GCA_034096865.1 Theodoxus fluviatilis | reverse complement strand
AGCTCCTCCTCCCTGATTACCTCCTCTCACTCATTGCTGTAATTTTCTCAATCACGTGGTGACCTCTGGTCTGGAGCAGCTCTGTATGAAACTGATGAAAGTTGCCTTTAGTCACAAGATCCATGGAATGTTGCAAGTCTGACTTCGGTTTGTGCAGCGATTCACAGGTGTTGTGCAACTCTTGCGGTTGGAAAGGACCGAAAACGCATACATGGAACGTAAAATGAAACAGAAGAGGAGTTCATATAAAAACCCGATGGGACTCACAAACATCAAAGGCATAGAGTGCATGAATGTGATGTGAAAATGCGACGCAATCAGAAATACTATTATGCTCGTCTTTCCCAATAATCATTAGTAAAGGACACAATAAACACGTTATCAATATCACTGTTTGTTTTTTGAGGATGTGTATTTGTACAATCAAACAAAGGCCAACAAGTAAGATGTTATTGATGCCCTTATCAACGGCTACTTATGTAAACAGTGGCTAGATGACCAATGACCAGACCTTTCATGTAACTGTAGCAGGATTTTCCCCCTTTTTTCTCCTTTACGAAAATTAATATGCCATCCTTCCCTTTGATGCAATACAGATCCTTCATCGTGTGGCAAACCATCCTGGTATTCTGCCTTAGTAAGCCACCTATCTCCATGACAATAGTAACCAAATCATCATCATCATTCGTCAGAAAACATAGCTTTTTGCGGAATAAATGGGTTTCTGGATGCAGGAATATACTCTCCTCGCCTACGAGCTCGCCTACAAGCAATTATTGCGATGTGTGCATATCAAAAGTGGAAGGAGAGAACAGAAAGAGAGAGAAGAGGACAGGAGAGAAGTATTATCACGGGTTGTGGACCTTAGCATTGACAGCTTCACACATGAGTGTGTATGTGTTTAAGTCAGAGTGAAACAAATTGATAAGTACACTTCCTTTATTTCCTTTTCATTTAGCAATAATTCGACAAGTGCTCAAGCATTTTGTTCAACAATCAGCTTGCTAGAAAACGCCCCCATCAGAACAAAAACAGCAAACACAGTTTACTCAAATAGTGCGTTTGGAAACGAACATCTTAAAATGTGCGTTATTAATTCTTAAATAAGCATTCCTGACTCGTCATCGGGGCCGTGATAGGGCAGAGAGCGAGTGCTGTTTCAAGGACCAGACGACTACATCTAGCCTTCGAAAAGGGAGGCCATGTCAGAGAAAAGATCGAACTCCTGCAGCAGGAAGCCCCAGCAGAGCATAAAGGCCACGGCCACTTCTTCCGTGCTGCTGATGGCGACCACCTTGACGGCGTCCTTCAAAGTCGCCTTGGGGAACAAGGCCCGAAGTCGTCCAACGGCCTCCGAGGTTTCCATGGTGGTGCTGTACTCGCCGTACCACTCCTGGGTCACCATTTCCTCCACCACGTCGTCCAGCCTAGCGAGGGCATGGTCCAGTACGACATGGCACCAGTCCGCCATCTCCAACAAGCTCAGCAGCTGCCCAGCCTGACGTGCCGCAACGTGGGGGTCGTCTCGAAGGTACCTTTAACAACATGGGGGTCGTTTCAAAGATGTCTTTAACATAAATTGGGGGGTCTTCTCTCTCTCTCTCTCTCTCTCTCTCTCTCTCTCTCTCTCTCTCTCTCTCTCTCTCTCTCTCTCTCTCTCTCTCTCTCTCTCTGTGATATTGAAGTTTCTCTCACTTGAGTATTTTCAAAGGCAATAAAACAGTCATTTACACACACATTCTCCTTCCCTTGCATCTCTTGCCATCATCACCTCCGTGATTTTTTCCCCCAGTAACTTCCTTGACTTGTCACCATCGCTCCGGGGTTACTCGATCTGCTGCTCCTCATGTCTGTCCCCACTCCGTGTACTTTCTTTTAATGGTTGTCTTAAAATCTTAGCAAGCGAAAAGGACTTGCTTTACAGTCAATTACACTGACCATAACACAATCGCAATGAAATCGAAAACAAATTTGGTGGAAGGGTACGCCGGGAGAATCTGTCGTCTGCTTCTAAGTCAACCTCTCGCTCGCGAGGCAAGTTCTTCCATTGTTTTGCTTCCACTCGACACATCGTCACAGAGCAACCCGTGCACAGCGAAGGTGCTGTTCGATCAAATGAGGATCACAGCAAGGTGAGAGGGGTCAGCAGCGACGGAATTTCCTCGCCTAGAGTAACTCAAGCCTGCAATGTGCAGATGCACACACCGATCAGTAGAGACGTGCTGGTACAGATTTGTACATCAGAGAGCAATAGAAGTTCACAGTGCTTTGCCCTCTTAACGAAACACCCTGACACTAGTAGCGTCAAATCTTATGACAGTTGTCAAGCCATGAAGAACTATCTCTACACCACGCTCTAGCGACCAGATGAGAACAGTAGCTCGTCCGAGACAACAACCGAGCGCTCCGTCGAGCACTCGGAGAGCCAGAATTGTCATTTTCGAACGACTTGACTTGACCGAGCGCCAATCAAGATGGCTTCCGCGATGCATTCTCATCA